>OMMV01004965.1:1962-21829 GCA_900302635.1 Chatrabus melanurus
GGGGGGGGGGGGGGTAGAGAACAATCCCGTGCATGTGCACGTGCACGTAAAACATGGTGATGAAAACCTCGAGGGGGAGCGATAATTTAAGGAAACACGTTGACACAAACAAGTTTGGATCTGTAAGACGCACACTGGAAAACCCTATCTAATGGGATAGGCCCCGCCCACTTCCACCATGGAATTTTACGTTTCATTTTTAAATGTTGATTTCAGTTCAGTGTTGTTGCAGATTGATGTGCTAATGTGTATCCGTGTGGGTACCAGCAGAGTGTAGGTGCATTGTGAACATCTGAATCCTGCACCGTAGAACTCAACTTTAGACCAGTTTTACGGCGGTCTGTGGTGCAGTCGCTTTCTGCTGCCTCGCGACAGCACTGCGCCTGACCACACCTCATTTTAAGAAGAACCACACCCACGGGTGCACAGATGAGTGTAACTCCACTTGCTGTTTTAAAAAATGGCGTATTGACCAATAGGCCTTGTGTCCCCGGTCGCCCGGCGGCCGTGCACTGAATGTATGGGAAGTTATTGCGAGTACTGTCATTTTGGGGTTTTTTGTTCTGTGACCTTGGAAAGTAGGTCAAAGTCACTCATCATCGAACTCATCCAAGACCTCCATGGGATGCATCTGTGGTACAAATTTGGTGGCCGTGCGCTCAACCTATCAAGAGTTATTGCGAGTACTGCGTTTCACCCGGACGCATGCACGGACGAACGGACGGACGGACAGCATTTCTGTGTTCCCCCGCTGGGTCGACGGGGGACAACAACGTGGGCACTAGGCCTGAAAATGACAACTGCATCAGTTGGAAACCAGCAATGACACTTCCGCTGCGCTGTGCGCTGCTTTGTGCAAGGTGGGCGGTAGGGCCCTCATACGGTACTTTTACCCCCCCCATCAGATCTTTGTGATGTCATAAAGCAAGAATATACCAAGCAATGAAGAAGGAGAAGAAGGAAGTCCAATACATGTCCTAAGGCCCATCGGGTTGGTGCTTATCCCCAAATACCGTAGCGTAAAGTTAAGAGTCTACGACTCGACCCTGGACGGGACACCAGTCCATTGCAGGATACTTCGCCAGCCACGGCTAATACAGATTTACAGCTGGGTAAACTAGCGGGCTGTCCGGGGTGTGCCCCGCCTCTAGCCCAGTGACCGCTGGGATAGGCTCCAGCCCCCCTGTGATCCTTAAGCAGGTTTAGAAAATGGATGGATGGACTGGGACGATGCAAAAGTGTGTTTGTCCAAGGACACAAACCTGGAATCAAACCCCGGTCTGCAACCTGCTCTGCAGATTAGCTAAGTTAGAGAAACCGATTAACTGTAACGTTTTGAGGCCTGATGCGGATCACCCAACATCCATCTCTCCACAGAAGTTCATCCTAATCCGTAGAACACTAAGTCGGGCTGTAGTGCCCACGGACAGACAGGGGTGATCGTGAAATAACCTGATCTGCCCTGTAACCAGTACTTTGGATCTGCTCGGGACATCTCCAGCTATGCCGACATGATTGGGTGTTAAAGAATGTGGACATTGATGCTCGAGCGGTTTGAGTTTGAAACCACTGGAACCTCAAGTCCAGAACAGAGTCTACATTGGACTCATGGTGCTTTTGGCTCTAAATCGGTCTTTAAAAATAAAAAAAATTTAAAAAAAGGTCTTAGAAGGTGCAGGGTGGCCATGTGGCACATCAGTCGTCCGGATCGGATAAATATGGTGTAAATAAGAAAACAGCTCCAACCATGTTTCCCACAGGAGGACGGGGCAGCTCTGTGATAACGTGGGACACTGATACTTTATCTCTGCTTTCTCACGGAGTCGCTAACACTCTCACAATAGAGCCGTTGTTGGCTCCTTACATCGACGGAGATCCACTTCGGGCACGCTGAGACCTCCGCACGTCTGTTTGTCCATCTAGGTCACTGTTGAAATGTCTAAAAGTAATCTTCTCAAGATGAATGAGCTCCATCACGGGCATCATAAAGAGCTCTCACATGATTTATGATGCATTTGACAGAATAATAAAGATGGATTCCTCGATGCAAATCGGCTTTTTAAGCCAACATTAGAGGACAAAGAGGAGAAGTGCACGATGGCACGGTAAAATATCAAAGAAATATCTGAACAGTAAACATGATATAGCTGACCTTTTTAGTCACTGTTCCCGATCGACACTCCCTGTGGAAACAAGATTCTTGGATTACACTCAAAGTGCGGAGAGAGCTGCCCTCCGGGGGCCAAAGGGATTTCAGAGTGTGTTTCTGCACGATTCAATTGTTCGTTACCATAAAGCATGGCAGCATTTTATTTCAGCAAAAACCGGAGACATTAAAAACAAAAATCCTTTGTAACATTTGTACACAAATCTATGGAAAACCACTGAGCAAAGCTGCATAGAATTCTATTTGGTTTGGAATTGTTTGGGTTTGTAAAAAAAATTTTTAAATTTAAATTGTGTTCTTTACTCTCAAAGTAAAAGCCAGTTTCTACAGGTCAGGGCTGGGAGCATCACGCAACCGCCAGCTCAGAACACATATTTGTAAAGTTTGCAAAAAAAAAATTGTGCATTTCTTGTGCAAATCAATTCATGTCTGGGAGCGTACGAAGGTGCTGCATCCACCGCACCACGGAACCAGCCTAGGTCCTGGATGGCAACCACCCAGACAGAAATCTGGTCCATCCACGCCTCTCAAACATAACTATCTGTCTGCTGCAGCCAGGTGAAACATGGGCGTGTCCTTGGCCTTCTCCAGCCTCTGGGGTCCTCAGCACTGAGGGACCTGCATGCTGGATCGTGCTCAGAGAAACGTGCCACATGGCCACAATGTCGCAGCTGATGCTCCCTCGTCTGAGTCTCCCTAAGTAACTGCTCGATACAGTAGTTCAAATTAAAGTTATCTATTGGGGATAAATGTCAATTTTTCACCACTTGCAATTACCCATAATGCTCTGGGGTCAAAGTACTCTCCAAGCATAAAAGAGGTGCTCCTATAATCCGGAATAGGTCCAAATGCATGGGCTTTTGGGATGATTATGTCCCAACAGGATACATGTGTCCCGTTTGTACTAAAAGATTTAACAGAAAGTCATTGCAGAAGTACCCAAGGATCCTCTGAAGAGACCAAGTACCAAAGACATCCAGTCGTCGCCTTAGGTCACTGGTTAGCGTCCGACTCTCACAACCATACAGTAAGACAGGAAGCACCCGGACCCTAAAGACGCGGACCTTCATTCTCCTGCAGAGATATCGGCATCGCCAAACACCTCAGTTCTGACATATTTGAAAAAAAATACAAAACGAATGTGTTGGCTTTAGTGTGGATCTGGATTAAAGGTTGCATCCAGTGGAAAATCCTGGACCCTGTAAAATGCAGTTAGTGAATGAATCGGTCCGTTTCCTTCAGGTCGTCAACACAATAACTCAAAAACAGCAAATGTTATCATGTTGTATTTGTCGAAATGAAACCAGTTGGTTGACGTCTCTCAGTCGGTGAACACACTGCAGCCTTTGTTGGCTCTGTTTGGACCCACAGGAACTCCGAGTGACAGTGAAAGGCAGACGACTTCAATCTTGGTGTCGATTAACTTTACTGATCCAATGGTTGTTTTTGTTTTTTTGATACTTCTAATACATCAATTCAAAGTTCATGTTTGTTGTTGCCACTTTTGGACAAAATTCTGCCAAGCAGGAGGAGTTCTTTCTTTTTCTTTTAGCTACTCCAGGAATTTGGACCTTCTCAATGTTTCTGTCCCCCAGCATGAATAAATAAATAAATAAATAAAAGACAGTCAAGCTCAGTGATGAAGGAAGCAACCCTGCATTTAGAGTGAAACTGAACCCCACCTGAGCCCAGTGAGACTGAATCATTGATGCACTTGTTCCCTCATGCAGAGAAGTCATTAGTCCCGTGCAACAGGTGGGGAACTTTTCATTATTTCAGATTTGCATCCTGAATGAGGGTCAGTGACCCAAAGCCAGTGGGAATGTGAGAGCGCTGCGGAAACATGAACCATCTCACACACACACACACACACAAACACAAAGTCTGCACAAACATTAAAAAAAAACAAAAAAAAACTGAATCACTGGTATTGTCCTGCTGGATACGTGACTTTCTGTCCCGTTTCCATCCTGATGACCTGTAAATCGGGTCAAACATGGCGTGATTGTCTCAGAGGGGATTATTCTGCTCAGAACAGAGCCGTGGCTTTGTGGAGGAAGACGACATAATAAGGTAGCGGACATACCCGGCTGCAGGCAGGAAACACAAGCTTGGCTTGCAGCGAGGTGCAGACAGAGTGACTTTGGCAGGTTCTGCTGGATGGAAATGTCTGAAAACCTTCAAACTGTTGGCCGTGTCTTCAACATCCGCAGGTGCGTTTCCTGGAGCAGCAGAATAAGATGCTTGAGACCAAGCTGGAGCTCCTGCAGGATCAGGGCATAGGCCGATCTAACGTGGAGCCCCTGTTTGAAGTCTACATGGCGGGGCTGAGGCGCCAGATGGACCTGGTCAACAACGACAAGACCAAACTGGATGGAGAGCTGCGGAACATGCAGGGCCTGGTGGAGGACTACAAACACAAGTAGGTTCTATTAATGCGGTAGTGAATCTATCGAGTTCTCTAAAGTCCACGTGTATGTTTATGTCACTGAATGCACCACGCCCACGCCGCTGGTCTGTCTCTGTCCCAGATATGAGGAGGAGATTAACAAGAGAAACAACCTGGAGAATGACTTTGTTATCCTGAAGAAGGTCAGTACACTGAACTCATTCATCCCGTCATGGGTGTGGCTGGTAAGAAAAACCACTGTGTTGTACTTTTCCATTGTCTTTTTTCCCACCAGCACCTGTCTCTTTTTCATACACCAAACCCCCCCCCAATAAATGCCCTGGGAACTTTCTGTGTCAGCGTCACAGGAAACAGAAGCTGGAGTCAATTTTCCAACAAGTCCTCACGCCAAAGGAAGAACTTTGTCGCGGTTTCCAAAAATGATTCATATGAGCACTTTAGCATCAGCCGCCGTTCTGACGCTACACAGTCACAGACGGATAACTGAGCACCTTCCAGACATGCAGCGCGTTCCATCATTTTGCTGCCAATTTGACTCTACGATGTCATGTTTGAAAAGAGGACGAGAATTTTTCCTGCAAAAGCTACGTCGGCCGTTATGTTATGTGGTCAGGCAGCACAGCCAAACGATTGTTCATTTTGTGATAAAATCTTGAAATTTCTACCACACCATAAGGTTTATTTTCAGATGTTAGTTGGATTTGACCTCTGAGGACCATGAAGGGGTCAGTGAAGGATTACACAGGGGTCAAAATTTAAAAACCCTCCAATCATATTGAAACATAAACCACATGCAAGGAGAGGAATGTGGAAGGGCAGATGGTGGTAGATTTTGCACAAAGGATGGAAATTCTGTCGTGAATACTTATTTTAAGAAGAAGGAGGAGCACAGGGTGACGTGTAAGAGTGGAGGAAGGTGCACACAGGTGGATTATATCCGATGTAGCAGATGCAACCTTAAAGAAATTGGAGACTGTAAGGTGGTGGCAGGGGAGAGCGTAGCTAGGCAGCACCGGATGGTGGTTTGTAGGATGACTTTGGAGGTGAAGAAGAGGAAGAGAGTGAGAGCCGAACCTAGGATCAGGTGGTGGAAGCTGGAGGAGGAAGACTGTCGTGTGAAATTCAGGGTTGAGGTGAGACACGTACTGGATGGAGGTGAAGTGATTCTGGACAACTACTGTTGATGTGGTGAGGGAGACAGCTAGGAAGGTACTGGGTGTGACATCTGGACAGAGGAAGGAAGACGAGGAATGAATGAAGGTGGAATGAAGATGTTCAGGAAAGTATAAGGAGAAAGAGGTTGGCGAAGAAGAATTGGGATAGTCGGAGAGGTGATGAAAGTAGACAGGAGTAGATGCGGCATAAGGTGAAAAGAGAAGTGGCAAAGGGTGTATAGTGAAGTTGAAGTTGAAGTTGAACAGTAAGGAAGGAGAAAAGGACTTGTACCGATTGGCCAGACAGAGGGACCGAGCTGGAGAGGATGTGCAGCAGGTTAGGCTGATAAAGGATGCAGATGGAAATGTGCTGACCAGTGAGGAGAGTGTGTTGAGAAAGTGGAGGGAGTATTTTGAGGAGCTGCCGAAAGAAGAAGAAGATAGCTGTCATAAATATGATACATCATAATTAAGAACAAAACATTCCAAGATACTAATTAATTTGCAAGATAATAAATCATAAATGAGAGATACCTAGACATAATTATAAGATAATATAAGATGTTATAATTATATAATTCTATCTTTAGTACTTTTTTGGGTACTAAGACCAGAACCTGTGGATGTTGAGCCAGTGGTTCCATTCTACTTTCAAATCCAGCTCAGTTTCTTGGTCTTCATTCTTCATCAGGGTTTGACAAGAACTGACCGGGGTCTGGGGGGCAGGACTGCCGCCATGTGTAGCTGACAGATCTCAACCTTTGCATGCGTCTCTTCTGAATACAGTTTAAAGAAACCGGTCTAAAACTGGATCCAGTACGTGTTCTTGTTTGCCCACATGGACTCACTCTTGCTTCAAACCACAACTTCATACATGAATCTCAAAGTCTTACCCAAAAGGGGAAAATTGAGGCTACGTCGCTGAGACAATTAAGGTTTGCAAACTCAAATGGTTTTCTTTCTCTCTAACTTCTGGTTTGTGCTCAGGATGTTGACTCCGCCTATCTGGTGAAGGCTGATCTTGAGGATAAAGTGGGAGCTCTGACTGACGAAATCAACTTCCTGCGAAGCGTCTACGAGGAGGTATAGGAACATCTTCACACCTGATGTTTTAGCCAAGAATTTTCAAAAATATATAACTGGAACGGTGAAGTTACTGTAAAGTTCTTCTTTCTCTCTCTGTTTAGCTTTTAACCCATAAGCTCAACTTTTGGTGATATGTGCTTTTTACTGTAGTAACTTTCTTTTTCTCGGGTCAAATATGAGAAAAATGTCTGGATTTTTTTGTTTGTTTTGATTTTTGTTGGGTTTTTTGTTTTTTTTTTGACAAATGAAGATAGTCAGAAGTTTGAGATCATGAAGTCCATGAGGTGTCAGAGAGCTTCTGATCCACGATGGTTTGCTCACCTTGTGTTTTATGTCCTGGTCTGGGACCAGGAGCTGCACGAGCTGCAGGCCAGCATCAAGGACACGTCTGTGGTGGTGCAGATGGACAACAGCCGCAGCCTGAACATGGACCAGATTGTGGTTGAGGTCAAAGCTCAGTACGAGGAGATCGCAGCCCGCAGCCGCGAAGAGGCTGAAGCCTGGTACAAGAGCAAGGTGAGAACCAGGACACAAGACTGCTTCAAAACCCAGAGATCCACAAGAAAAATACACTTTTTCAAAGGTCCATTTTATGGTTCACTTTGAGGCGGTACTTTGTGAGGGTGTTCCGGTGGGCTGCACTGTCGTCAAAGCTTTCCTAGTATTTTGTCCGCCTCATTCATGTGTGACTTTCTTCTGCCTGCAGTTCAACCAGATGTCAGCACAGGCCACTCAGTTTGGAGACGAGCTGCGTAACGTGAAGGCGGATGTGGCCGAGATCATCCGCCTGATCAGCCGCCTGCAGAGCGAGATAGAAGCTGTCAAAGCACAGGTGCTGAAGATCACACGGTTACTGCGTGGAACAGAGGATTTCATTTCAATAAACCTCAATAAGCAAAAAAATAAAAAATTCACCCTCTCACTCCTCCTCAGCGTGGAGGTCTGGAGAACCAGCTGGCTGAGGCGGAGGAGCGCGGAGAGCTGGCGGTGAAAGAAGCAAAGGCTCGGACCAGAGACCTGGAGGACGCCCTCCAGAGGGCCAAACAGGACATGGCCAGGCAGCTCCGAGAGTATCAGGTGGGTGAGGACAGGAGGGAGGGAGGAATGAAGGAGAGAAGGAATTAAACAAGGACAGAAGAGTGGGAGGCAGTGAAGAGGGGGATGATGGAAGCGTTCCATTGTTTACCAGGAAATCCTATCCTAAAAATGTGACCACATCCTGATTTATTGGTATATACGTACCCGAGCTATCTGCCAAAGCCCCTGAGCGTCTTCACGTCCACGGGTACTATTCCCTCGAATAAATGAAGCTGCTGTTATCTTCTTCACCTCCAGGACCTGATGAACCTGAAACTGGCTCTGGACATTGAGATTGCCACCTACAGGAAGCTGTTGGAAGGCGAGGAGGACAGGTGAGAGGAGGCGCGTGTGTGCAGTGTCTCTGCGCGCGCGGACCACAGCGTTACTAACCACTGTCTTCTTCTGCAGACTCGGACAGCAGTCCATCTTCAACATCCAGGCAATCTCCAGTTACAGTAAGTAACAACCTCTGCTGGAGCAAACCTCCCCTGCAGCCGCTCTAAGTGATGCCGCTGAATTTTTAAACATCTTAAACATTATTTGTAAGGTTCTTTACGACTGCCTTTGCTATGATACCATTTAAACCAATAATAGAATCTTCTTTGAATAGAAGAGTGGTATTGTTCAGTGTTCACTCAGTACTATTTGGATGATTGTGTGTATATTTTAACACTTTACATTGTTGGACAGTGACGTCCTGAAATCAACAACAGAAACATTTTTGATCATTTTTAAATACTTTAAACATTTGGACATGCCCAAAGGTGAGAACTTTTATTTTATTTTAAATCAGCAGGTTTTAAAGGGGTTATATTGTGCAAAATCAATTTTTATTCATTTATTCATCAGCCAAGGACACCAAGGACACACTGCTTTAAATTTCTATAAACAATTTTTGAACTCTCTCAGTAAGATTTAGTCTGGTTAAATTTTAAAAAATACTCCAGTTTTATCTGATTTCCCACAGTTTGACAGCAAGGTTAAAAAAGAGTTTAAATTGCTTTTAAATCAATAAAAAGAATTTTATTTATTTATAGTTGATGTGATTTTTTTTTTTTTTTTTTGTGATTTGGCACGACATAAATAAAAAAGAATGGCATTGAATTGAATAGCTGTTTGTGTAACACATTTCATTATTCAGTGTGGAAGCCCAACGTGTTTTACATTAAAACTTAAAACACTGAAGAACAGCAGAACACACAAAAAATTAAAGTGGATTTAAAGTGGTTACATTTGAAATGAACATGTTTTTAATGATTATCAATATTTTGGACCAAAAAAAAGGTGAAGCTGTATCTTTTTGTACATCTATTTGTACATATACTTTTATTGTGAAATACAAATGTTTTGCTCCATCTTTATCTTTCTCTGTCTCTTACTGTCTTTTTCTGTTTAAACATATTTTTTTTCACCAACTTTCCATCTTTTTTCCCCCCTTTTATCTCACCCCTCCTCTTCCCTCCGTTCAGGTACTAAAAGCAGCAATAGTTACCATAGTAACAGCAGCTCTCCTGGTCCTAAGCTGCTGATAAAGACAACTGAGACCAGAGACAACACCAGGTTCAGCACTCACTGAGAGGACACCGCCACACACACACTGTGCACCGTCCGTGCACACGCAAACACACGTTCACACGCTTTCACACCAAAGCACATCTACAGCTTTGTTGTTTTTCTAACAAATAACTGAATATCTGAGAGAAAGTTTGGGACATTTAATTACCAACAGCAAAAAAAAAAAGAAAAAAAAAAAAGATCCACAAATTTCTTTTTTTTTTTAATCAACTAGTTACCAGCAAATGCGTGATTTTATCATTTATCCTGTGAGAGAATAAGAAACTATTGTACTCTTAATATCACTTTGGCACATTGTAATATAGATTTGCTTGAATTTAGAGATATACATTTTGTTTTCCAGCCACAGACTTTGGTTTCTACAATGGAGGGATTGTGTTTGAGTTTTGCACAGTGAACTTTTGTGTAAACGTCTATTCCAAATGATTTATTTAAAAAAAAAAAGAAAAAAAAAAGAAAAAAAAAGAATAGCATTCACCTACAATGTGTTCATTGGGTTCAAGTTTCTTTCTTATCTTTCTGCTGCAGTTTCCACGAATAAAATCAAAAACAATAAATGGCCTCATGTGTCTTTCATGTTTTGTCTTAACCACATGGATTTCAAACTCAAAATGCCAAAATGATTAAACGACTCAAGTCTGGGAGCATGCGCTGGTGGGTCCTGGATGGCAACCACCCAGGCAGGCAACCGGTCCATCACCCAGCTCTCAAAAGTAACCATCTATCTGCTGTTTTAAAATGATTCAACAATGTATTCAAATGTCTTTAATATCTGTTCCTGTCGGAAGGTACACTGGGTCAAACTCACACATTTCTTTCTTTTTTTTTCTTTTTTCAGTGAAGTTATTAAGCATGACTAACTGATGACTAACTAACCGAGGATCTCATATGTTCTACAATATAGTAAATATGTTAATGTGAACATAGCATGGTGTTAGTGTTAATAAAATAAGTTAATATACAGTACAGAAAAAAATAGAACTGTTGGACCAACCTAACAAAGTGCTTCAACTGGTAACACTCAAATTAATGAGGTTGATCCAAATTAAATTAACAAGTCATATTTACGCTAACTTGTTAAGTTCATTTGGACTAACTTAATTCATTTGAGTGTTACCAATTGAAGCAATTTAATTAACTTTTCTCTTTTTTTCAGTATGCTTTCATTAATAAGAAGATCAGGTTGTCTTTAATCAGGTTTTTATAATCATTTTGTTTATTGAGTGATTATGGGCGACTGATTTGGTGTCTTACACCAACAGTACACATACAAAGAGGGGGGGGGGAAACTTTTTTTGACAGTGAGGCTTGTAACTTTATAACCAACTCTTCACTTTAAATTGATTTTTATTTTTGAAAATAAAGTTTGTAACTTAATCACTGACTCTGTTCCTTAAATAAACAAGTTTTTATTGAGGTTTGTAACTTGGTAAGTGACTTGTTTCTTTAATTAAATTTCAATTTCACTGTGAACATTTGGTTTGTAACATAAGAATTGATTTGTTTATTTAATTCGATTTTTAAAAATGAGATTTGTAACATAATGATTGACTTGTTTCTTTACATAAATTGACTTAAAAGGATGTTTGTTACATGAGGATTTACTTGTTTAATTAAATAGATAATTAAAATGATGATTGACTCAGTTTTTTAGTTAACCTCATTTTTTAAAACTATTTAACATGATGACTGACTCATTTCTTTAAGGTTTATAACACGATAACTAACACGTTTCTTACTTTAAATTGATTTTTTTTAATGAAATTAGTAATATGATTACTTCTTTAATTATACAGATGTTTTAAAATGAGATTTGCAACATGATGACTGACTCATTTCTTTTAGGTTTATAACACGATAATTAACACGTTTCTTACCTTAAATTGATTTTTTAAATTAAATTTGGAATATGATGATAAACTCGTTTTTATCATTAAATGCTTTTTAATGAGGTTTGTAACAGGATGATTAACTCGTTTCTTTACTTAAACAGAAAAAGTCACATTTGAGTTTGTTGAAATTTCTAAAAATACAAAGATTTGATAAAACTGTGTATAGTGCGTATGGTAAATATATAAAATATGAGAGTATTGCAGTACTTACTGTAAGTACTTAATGAATAATACATGAGCCTCTGGTCGCTTAGTAACGGTTGGCTGGAAGGAGCTCGCGCAATCAAGTGGGCGGGGCTAGCCCACTCTCTTCTCTCCGCTGGTTGGTCGCCGCCGAACGGTTTTCGCGCCAACGCGTTGCATTGTGGGGATCTGAGGCGGAAATGGTGGTTGTTTGGATGTCGGCAGCAGTGCTTCGTGTTGTTTTGTTCAGAGGATTTTAAAGTTGTCAGAGTCAAAGAGTGTCATAAAAACCAGTCGCACAGATGCGGGAAGAAGAGTCGTCGGATTCGGAGTCGGGGAGGATGGAGGAGAGTTGCATCCGGAGGAGTTTGGAGGCGTTGTGTCAAGAGTTGAACATGGACGAGCAGACGGCGACTGAAGCCATGGACAACTTTAGTGTCATCTGGAACACCTACACACTGGAGGTAAGACGTGTGGACAACTTTAGTGTCATCTGGAACACCTACACACTGGAGGTGAGACGTGTGGACAACTTTAGTGTCATCTGGAACACCTACACACTGGAGGTGAGACGTGTGGACAACTTTAGTGTCATCTGGAACACCTACACACTGGAGGTAAGACGTGTGGACAACTTTAGTGTCATCTGGAACACCTACACACTGGAGGTAAGACGTGTGGACAACTTTAGTGTCGTCTGGAACACCTACACACTGGAGGTAAGACGTGTGGACAACTTTAGTGTCATCTGGAACACCTACACACTGGAGGTAAGACGTGTGGACAACTTTAGTGTCGTCTGGAACACCTACACACTGGAGGTAAGATGTGTGGACGACTTCGGTGTCGTCTGGAACGCCTACGCGCTGGAGGTGAGACATGGGGACGACTTCGGTGTCGTCTTGAACGCCTACGCGCTGGAGGTGAGACATGGGGACGACTTCGGTGTCGTCTGGAACGCCTACGCGCTGGAGGTGAGACATGGGGACGACTTCGGTGTCGTCTGGAACGCCTACGCGCTGGAGGTGAGACATGGGGACGACTTCGCCGCCGCCTGGAACGCCTACGCGCTGGAGGTGAGACATGGGGACGACTTCGGTGTCGTCTGGAACGCCTACGCGCTGGAGGTGAGACATGGGGACGACTTCGGTGTCGTCTGGAACGCCTACGCGCTGGAGGTGAGACATGGGGACGACTTCGCCGCCGCCTGGAACGCCTACGCCGGTCACATAAAAGTCACGTCCAAAAACGGTCACAGAAAATGCAGCGTGCGGAATAAACAACTGGACCAAAGACAAATGGAAAGACTGAGCAGCAGATGAAAACGCTGCCGGGTATAAATACACAAACGCGTGAGACGTGTGTGTGTGAAGCACATGTCGGGCGTGATGTGCAGTGCGTGTGTCGGGCGTGGTGTGCAGTGCGTGTGTCGGGCGTGGTGTGCAGTGCGTGTGTCGGGCGTGATGTGCAGTGCGTGTGTCGGGCGTGGTGTGCAGTGCGTGTGTCGGGCGTGGTGTGCAGTGCGTGTGCAGGGCGTGACGTGCAGTGCGTGTGCCGGGCGTGACGTGCAGTGCGTGTGCCGGGCTTGACGTGCAGTGCGTGTGTCGGGCGTGACGTGCAGTGCGTGTGCCGGGCGTGACGTGCAGTGCGTGTGCCGGGCGTGACGTGCAGTGCGTGTGTCGGGCGTGACGTGCAGTGCGTGTGTCGGGCGTGACGTGCAGTGCGTGTGCAGGGCGTGACGTGCAGTGCGTGTGCAGGGCGTGACGTGCAGCGCGCGTGTTGGCCGTGAGACATTACAGATGTATCAAACCACGCCCGGAATCCAATTTCCGCGGTCAGACCAAAACGGATTTTTCCTGCCGGTCTGAACGCGGCACCAGAGAGCAGCGGCGTGGATGGAACTTTTTATTCAAAGCCGTTTGAAAGACTGCTTTCATGTATTTGTTCAGGTCCAAGGGGACGTCTTCAGATGCGTTCTTTGTCCAACCAACAGTCCAAATACGTTCGGGATGCGATGACTAAAAACTTCCTTTGGCCTCTCCTGTTCTACTCGGGGTCGCCACAGCAGAACCCGTGTGGAGCCGCTTGTTGGCGCCAATTTTTACGCCGGATACTCTTCCGCGCACAACTCCAGATGTGAATGGAGAATGGAGCTTGACATGGGCGGGCTCGAACCGGGGACCTAAAGTGTGGGAGGCAAGCGACACAGCAGACACCGTTTATAAAATCAAAAAAACTTGAGGTGTTTAAATCCCTGAATGTTTGACTTTTTTGGAATACTTCAAAGACGGAGTCAAAAAAATTTATGTTATTTTGTAACCTTAAAATATTGATGGAATTGGAATGCCGGTCATGAGGCGCGTTTCCGTTACTCTCCAAATTGCACAAATTGAAAATACGCTTAATGGAAATGTGTGTATTTCGAGAAAAAAACTCGAATATCGCAAAAAAAAAACAAAACATTTTTACGCTCGCGTGAGGTGGTTTTCCATGTGCTTTAAAAAAAAAAAAGAAAAAAAAAAGTGGAATGGAAACACTATTTTCGCTATTCCAGGTCACATAACATTCTAAAATACACTCAACGGTACGTGTGGACGAAGTAAGACACGGAGTTAAAGACGGTTACAAGAGACGTTACGGCAATATTGGATTTTTTTTTTAAAAACGAAATGCCAATATTTAGCCAGACTTCCATCAGCAGGACTATTGGAATTCCAGTTCTTGCAAGAATGACCGTCCTCACGAGAGGACAAATCCCAGCAGCAGCATTCAGTGACATTTTGCAACTTTAAAATTTATTTTTATTTTATTATTTAATTTTATTTTAATCGACATTCTGAAAATGTCTCTAAAATTTTGCGTAAATCTGTAAAGGAAACTCAGCTACGGAATTCCTAAATGACACCTTGTTTCCTTGATGCCACTGCAGTCACATAAGGAATCGTGCTTCCACGGCTCCGTCTCCACAGACAGTTGGACATGTGAACGTTGACGTGGTTGTGTTGTTGTGTCTGCAGGGAGAGGTGATCCACTGGTTGGCCTGCTCGTTGTATGCAGCCTGCAGAAAGGGATCCACTCCCACAGTGGGCAAAGGTCTGATGGAAGGAAACTGCGTCTCCCTCACCAGGATCCTTCGCTCCTCCAAACTCAGGTGAGTCACCGTCGGGCGCTGCAGTAGCTGCTACTTCAACCAAACCGTGTAAACGCACAAAAGCAGTCGGGGACACACGCACACACACACATTCTCGAGGTGAGACATGTGGACGTCTGTGACAGTTCTGTCTCCTCTCCGCCCTCGTCCTCCCAGTCTGATCCAGTTCTTCTCCAAGATGAAGAAGTGGGCCGACATGTCCAACCTGTCTCAGGACTTCCGGCTGCGCATGGAGCGGCTGGAGCGCAACTTTGAGGTTTCCACCGTTATATTCCGCAAGTTTGAGCCCATCTTCATGGACATGTTCCAGAACCCGCAGGGAGGGGAGCCGCCGCGCCAGCCCCGCAGCAGGAAGCACAGGCACGTCTCACACACTTCCATGGGGACAGGCTTTTTCCTTTGTCACCTCAAAGGACGCCGCAATGCCTCACACTGATTCCTGAACACTTTTTAGCAGAAGAACGGTCTTAATGTCCCGTGGACACTTTCACAGGGACCGAGGTTTGAAAGTGGTTTTGGGTTTGCCTGAAGGATACTAAACAGATTGGACTTGGGTATCCCTCTCAAGAAGGTCAGCAAGTTTTGCTCGGGGTCAAAATTCCAATCCGTTCAAAAAGTATATCAAATTAGTCGTCTTGTCACGCAGAATCCAAAAATATATAGTTTGAGCGGAAACGTGGAAAGGTCAATGCACTTTATGTTGGGGGTCAAATTTACCAATACCCTAAAAATTGTACGCTTTGGACAATTTTGGTGTCTAATTATGTTTTTTGAGATGAGAAATCCAACTTTTAAAATCTAAAATGGCTTAAACCTTGAATTTTCAAAATTAAGGCTAAGTATTACTAACTTGATCTTGGGCGCCAACACGGCTTCTAATGTTTCAGTTTAAAAAAAATTTCAATAAGTTGTTCCTGTTTATTCTAAATTCAAACATTGTAATTTGTAGCTTAAACTGGTTTCAAATATTTTGTTTAAAAATATTAGTGACTGATAGTAATGATTCTAGGCGGTTATTTCATTACAATATGTTCACCGGGCCAGTTTGAAGGGCAACATCCATTGGAGGCTTTGGGCTACATTGAAACATTACAAGATATAATATATATAATACCTGCACAGAATTAGAAATAGTCATTATTTTTGAAATTTCAAGGCTAAAACTCCCATTTTAGATTTTAAATGTTGTTTAGTTGGATTTCTCATCCCAGAAAGCATACAGTTAGACAACATAATTGTTCAAATCGGACAATTTTTTTTGGGTTATTGGTAAATTTGACCCCCAACATAAAGTGCATTGACCTTTCCACGTTTCCGGTCCTAGTGACGTAACGGAAGGTCGGAGATAGATCAAACTATACATTTTTGGATTCTGCCTGACAAGATGATTAATTTGATATACTTTACGAAGGGATTGAAACTTTTTTTTTTTATTATTATTAATTTTGACCCCCCCTTCCAGCAAAAATTGCTGCCTTTTTTTTTTCTTTTTTTTTAAGAGGGATACCCAAGTCAAATCTGTTTAGTATCATTCAGGCAAACCCAAAACCACTTCCAAGCCTTGGTCCCTGTGAAAGAGTACACGGGACATTAAGCTTGTTCTTCAAAGTGCATTTTCAACCTTATTTTGTAAAGATACTTAAATTAAATCCTCCTACATTTTTAAAGAAAAATTTTCATGCATTTAAAAAAAAAAAAATTGTAATTTTCCAATAATTTTTTAAAAATCTGGATTGCCTTAGTATTTTTCCGTTGTTTGACATATTTGACCAAACTCTTATGTTTCTTTTGTTCTGTGACTGTAATAGCTGGAGTAATTACCCAGTGGCACAGTTACCCACTGAAAGCCAACTATTTAAAAATGACTGCAAAATAAGACCTCAGGGAATAATCTGAAGTCCATTATTCATTATTTAATGACGTCCCGGTCTGACAGAGTGGTTCTCCTCTCTACGTCTCTGCAGGCGGCTGCCGTGTCACATCAGCGACGTGTTCAAGTTCTGCTGGACGCTGTTTGTCTACACCAAAGGTACCAAAGAAACACAACCAGGCACTTGTTTGTGGTTTTTTTCCCTTCGTCACCAAATATATCTTGACACAGACTCACTAAGACCTCCGACACAGCTGATGTTGGACACGTGTCCATTCTAATTTTGGCCACCGGGGGGGCGGAGTCTCAGAAAAGTTGGTTTACATGACATCATGACAAAGACTTTGTATATCAAGGTGAAACTTGCTACACATGATCGCCATCGTTAAATCTTCAGACGTGTTCAACATTTGGTGCGTTTCAGTTGTAATTTTGGCCACCGGGGGGCAGAGGTATTGGGACTTTAACGTGTCTGTGCCCTGTGACTGACCCAGATCACAGACAGCTCAGCTGCTGAAGGTTGTTTATGTGGATTTGTGTCATTCGTCTTATTTTCAGACTCTCGGCTTGTTGAGATGCGGAGGAGTTCAGTGTATTTATTATGTGATGCGTTTCTCAGGTAACTTCCGTATGATCGGCGACGACCTGGTGAACTCGTACCACCTGCTGCTCTGCTGTCTGGACTTGGTGTTTGGCAACGCGCTGCTTTGTGCCAACAGGAAGGACCTCATCAACCCCACATTCAAAGGTAGCGCTCTGGTTGTTGGTGTTTGTGTGTGAGCATGGAGCCCGCCGTTGGCTTCACATCGATAATGCGTACGTGTTACGTTAACACGGATACATATGGTGACATGCAGTATGAAGGAAAAGTGTAGGCAACCTAGAAGTTTGAGTAAAATTGTAGTTTTTGATTCATTTTGTCATCAGTCTGTCAACAAAAAAAACCATCCAACTTGAAATATCCAAACATTCCATCAGAAATTGAGTTTTCCCAAATTATCAAGGTAACTTGATTTCTTTTGTCGGTGTGCTACCTGATACATGACAACTCAGACGGTTACTGATGATCAATCAGCAATAAATTGATCAAATAGTATCCCGGTGTCTTATAGTTTGCAGGCGTTCACAAACCACATGGGTTGATTCTTGGCTGAGTCCGAGTTCCAGGATGTTTAAAACGCGACGGGACAGTCGGCGGTTTGAGTGCTTTGTTTACAAAATGTTAGTTTGTGTCTTTAATGGACATCATTAAGTTGTCGAGCAGATATAAAAGGGCAGAATCGAGAAATTAAAAAAATTTACAGTAAAGGGTTTAATAACTCAACAGTCATGAAACTTGCTGTGAATGTTTGGTCTGTCCTCGAGTCCCGATCGCGCCGTTGCATTTGTTTGGCTCATCCGCGAGGACTCAATCAACTTACTGAGCCTCAGTTCAAAATAAGTTCATTTTTTTGGGTCCATAAAATGTCAGAAAACGGTGAAAAAAGGTCAGTCAGTGTTTCCCAAAGTGCAAGATGACGTCCTCAAACGTCTTGTTTTGTCCACAACCCAAAGACATTCAATTTACTGTCAGATAGGATTAAAGAGACCAGAAAATGTTCACATATAAGAAGCTGGAATCAGAGAATTTGGACTTTTTTTTCTTCTTCTTCTTTTTTTTAAATGATGAATTGATTGCCCAAATATTTGCCGGTTAATTTCATAATCGATTACTCATTACAGCTCTAAATTGAAGTGGTTAAAAGTAAACTGCAAAATTAAAAAATGGGACAGTGGCTGAACGTGAGCCAATAAAAGTCTCTGCGCTGGTGGACAGAAAAGCTGTGAGAAAACTGGCCAGCAGGGGGCGGAAGGGCTCATTAGAATCGTTCTGGTTCCATCATTTTGTGTATCCAGTTGTCGTTTTTTGCGGTCATTCATGTCTTTCACGGCTTTGCATGTCGTCACGCTGCCTCTTAAATTCTTTTTGTATCCAGTCTGAGAATGTATGCGATAAAGTAGTTTTGAATGAGAAGTTAGTTCTTTTTTTGTGTGTGAGTTTACACACGTTGACTTTGTGTGTTTAGGATTACCTGCTGCCTATTGTGCTGACGGCCAACCGTCACCAGACCAGCCGCCTCCGTGTTTGTTGGAGAGGCTGTGCGAGCTTCACGACGGCCTGGTGGTGGACGCCAAAGGCATCAAACGCCATTATTTCAGACCGTACATACAGAAACTCTTCCACAGACGGGTACACACACGCACACACACACGTTCGTCCACTGATTGCCCGACTTTGGCGTTATAAACCCATGTGCTGGCGCCTGATGTGACAATAGGGTTGTGGGGAAAAAAATGGATACAAATTTTGTTCCTTTCTTTCTTTCCTGCTCTTTTTCATTTGTGATGGAGTCCATATAGTCACACTAACATATATATATATATATAAAATGAAACTGAAACCTCGGGAGTTATAAACTTGTAATATGAATTTGTATGATTTCTAGCCCGATTCCAGTTTTTGTTTAATTTAATTCATCCATCTCTTATTGTAAGCCTGTTTATCTTTCTTTTCTATTTCAGATTCTCAAAGGCAACGAGGAGCTTTTGACAGAACTGTTGGATCCTCAGAACTTTGTGGAGAACAAGTAAGAAAGTCGGGGACTAGAGTAAAGCTCGCGGGTCGCTTTCATTCACGATTGGATTATCCTGGAGCTGTCACTGGATTTCATTTTTCTGCACTCCGTATTTATCAGACATTGTGCACGTTTTGACTGTTTACTTACAGTAAAGCCGTAAACAGGGAATACGAGGAGTACGTGTTGACGGTGGGAGATTTTGATGAGCGAGTGTTTCTGGGAGCCGATGCCGACGAAGAAATCGGGACTCCGAGGAAGATTATTCAGGAGTCCTCCACCAGTCAGCCGACTGCTCAGAATCAGCTGCAGCAACATGTGGAGAAGGTACACACACACACGGCCACCTATTACACCGTAATATACAGGTCTACACACACGGCCGCCTGTTACACAGTAATGCACGGGTCTACGCACACGGCCACCTGTTACACAGTAATATACGGGTCTACGCACACGGCCACCTGTTACACAGTAATATACGGGTCTACGCGCACGGCCGCCTGTTACACAGTAATATACGGGTCTACGCACACGGCCGCCTGTTACACAGTAATATACGGGTCTACGCACACGGCCACCTGTTACACAGTAATATACGGGTTTAAACACACGGCCACCTGTTACACAGTAATATACAGGTTTAAACACACGGCCACCTGTTACACAGTAATATACGGGTTT
>OMMV01005080.1:0-12700 GCA_900302635.1 Chatrabus melanurus
GGACCAAGGTCTGAGGGGGGAAATGGCCGCTGGTGGCCGTCTTGGATTATGACGTCATACAGCTGAACAACACTGGGTCAGCTTGGGTCTGTTTAGAATTTAAGTCTACATAATTACATTGAACCACCTCTGTGCCAAATGGCATGTTGGTATCATATTTTGCACAATTGTTACACAAGTTTACTGGACTACTTCCCTTTAAAACTCGCTTATCTTCCGCCATTCCGAAGCCAAGGGTCATATATACTGACCCGGTAGCATATCTTGAAATATAGCGCCAATCAACAATTTTAAGCATCATTTTCATTCTCAGTGACCCAGAATTAGTAAAGTTTGATTTATTTCGGAAGCATTTTGGCTGTCGACCAGTGTTATAGGATATGCCCAACAGAAATTATGTAGTTTTATTGCCTAAAAATGGCAAATGGTCACACATTTTACATATTTATATTCATGTATTAATATAACATACTTAGCTGGGTTTTGTTATATTTCCAAGTTTTTAAGCACAGTAAATGTGGCTGAAACTTTACCGTACCTTACTACGATGAACAACCCTTTCATCCATTCTGTCCCTCTTTCTGAACTTCTGCTTTTCTTCATCTTTCATTCCATTCATCCACCTGTTAGTTTCTTCTTCTTTCCATCCATCCATCCATCCACATATCTCCATTTTTCTATTGCCATATTCATCTATTTCTCTGTTTGTTTTAACATCCAGCCAGAGAACCTTTGACGATGATGATGATGATGATGAATATGTACGATTGTTGGCACCATGATCCTCTACAAACCTGCCAATATCTGCTTTAAAAAATGGCTACCTGTCATTGAATCTATGTAAAAATATATACCAGATATTATGGTGAAATTTGATTTTTGGGATTCCGCTGTAATTACAACCGTATCAGTTTGTGATCATTTGTTTTAGTTGTGCAGAGGCGAAGAACATTTTTCTTCTCAAAACTGTTAGAGGATTTATGGCGTAATTCATGGCCCATACAATTTTTGTTTTTTAATTATTATTACTAATGATTAGATGTCAAGCCTGCCGTTCGTTCGGTGGCTGGAGCTTCTCCTCTTTGGCGAGGCTCTGGGTATCAGCTGGTTGTGAACCTGGTCCTACTCACAGCTGCTTGCGTCACTCATTCTGGTGTGGAATTGACTCTTTCTGAAGATGAGGCTTGGGGGAAAAAATAAACAAAAAAAACGGCAGCATGCTGTCTTAAACTCAGATGCACACTTCAGTGCATGAACCCGGTGAACTCTACTGGTGTCAGCTGAAACCACTATGGAAGGTCTGGATTGAAGAACAACAGTTTCTTACATGCAGCGAGTCTTTTTACTGTCCTCCTTCATCTTGATCTGCTAACTGCTCGTGCACCAGGGATAGTTATAGAAACCTTATGGAAACACATGCATGCAGTTTTTGCATGCATGTGGTATTTTATAGTTTGCATGTTATAAACAAGCGGAGACTCCATGCTGCCAGTGCTGGGTGTCTGAGTATTAACTATTAGGATTAACAACAAAGAACGTCTCGCAGAGAAACGCTTCACTGCCTTCAGTGCAGCTACATAAAGAGCTCACATGGAGTTATGGCCTTCTACGAGACCGAGACTTCTCTCATCCCTCCTTTCTCTCTTTTCTCTACTTTTACAGCTGAGCCTCCATTATTTCCTTCACCCTTGTAATTACCAATCACCTCTGTCCCCTCTTTTCTTCCTTCCTTATTTCTTCTCTCGGTCATGTTTTTCTCTTTCTTCCTTCCTTACTGCCTCCCTCTTTGTTCTCACTTTTACTTTTCTTGCACTTCTCACTCTCTTTACTTCGTAGCACCGACTTTTAAATGATTATGCCAAAAGCCAGTTGCTGAGATAAATTGTCGTTTTTAACTCGTATCCCATTTTTCACTTATGTCCTCATTTTCAGCTCTAGTCAGTCCATCCAGTCAGCCAGGAATGTTTTTGGTTCTCTTTACCATCAGATTTATGTGGCCTGCCAGTATTTGTCCTGTTTGTTCATAAATCTAACACATTATGTGGTGCCACCCTATGCACCGTATGTTGGAAATTGTGTCTTCATGACTGTGTGTGTTTGCCTATGTGTTTGTCTGTGTGTGTGTAGATACAATCTTGTGAACACAAAAACTCATGAACAATGCATGGTAGGCACTTGATAATTACACTATAGGTATGCCTTGTGCTGTAAATGAACTGATTACATTTTAGGGTTGTTTGGTGCGTGTATTTGCATATTAATGATGATGACATCTTTTTTCCCTTAACAGCCATTCCTCGAGAATACTTTATAATAAAGTATTTATATTCAGAATGCGTGTATGGTGACAGAAATAGAATGATATACACTAGGGTGGTCCAAAAAAGGGGGTAAAATTTCAAAGTGCATTGATCCTTTCTCCACACCACTGCTTTATTTCGTGTTGCATTCCTCTCCCTGTATGCGAAGTTTCATCACAATACAATGATATTTAGAGGTCGCCCAACTTTTCATCTTTTCATTGTTCTTCCTATTTTCAGGTTATGGCAACCAGTACTCGTTCGAGCCCCGAGTGTTGGCTTCTCGGGAAGCCTGTTGATTCAGAAACAGTTCATCTTCCGTCTCGTTCACGAACACCGAAAGACCATTCCAACACCCTCAAAGACCAACCTGACAAAAAAAAAGTGAAATTTTGGGCGACCTCTAAATGATGAGATAGAGACACGAAATTTTACGTGTAATTCCTTTTCGTGAAGTATAATAAAATTAGCCCTGTGGAGAGAAAGAAATATAATTTTCAGTTTTTTGGACCACCCTAATATACACGAATACAGTACTGTATAAAGGCTTTTGTAACGTGTATTTAATGTGTTGAAATAATTCATTTTAAAGCTACAGTGTGAAGGATTTAGCGGTATTTATTAGCATAAATGGAATATAGCATTCATAACCATCTGTTGATTAGTGTATAAATATCTGCAAGAATGAATCAATGTGTTTTCATAAGCTTTGAATGAGCCCTTCATATCTACATAGGAGCGGGCCCCCTCATGGAGGCCGCCTTGTTGTATCGCCATGTTAATACAATAACCCAAATGGGACATACTTACTCCGTCTTTCACATTTTGCAGCGCGGCTGGAACACTGAAGAAAAAACAAGAGGAATCAGTGGTTTCTCTCCTATACACTGTCTATTGGTTGCTAGTGCAGGCTAACAGGCTAAGTTTGAGAACCGTCATTTTTTGTGAAATGGAGAATCATGCATATTGTTTACCACAAGAGAAGACAAGGGAGCATGAATCCCCATCGCCAAAGAAGCGAAAACGTGAAGGGAAACAAAATCGTGACCAGTGATGGCATAATGGAATCTGTAACCTCACCACTAGATGACACTAAATCTTACACACTGTAGCTTTAAGGACCTACTTGTAGAACCAGTGCCGTAAGAACAGAAGAAAACAAAAACCCTAAAGAATTTATCCAAGGCTTCTGGAGCACAATTTTGGATCTCCACAAGTTCCTCCTTAGGAGCCATCGCTAAAAGATTAATGGTACAATATAATCTATTACCAAAATATAAGAAGCTTGGGACCATATAAACTTGTCATTGAGGGAGGAGGCCCTAATTAACACCCAGGAATTAACCTCTAAATCCTGCACACTGTAGCATTAATTCATTTTTGAAAATAATGACAAACTGATGAATATTTAGTATTCGTAAATAAATATAAATGAGTAAAATGTGTGACCACCTTTGACCTTTGAAACAAATTTGTTTTAGGTAATAAACCTTCATAATTTTTGAGATATTACCAGCATTTTAAAAAGATTTATTTCACCTTTTTTTTAAATGACTTTGATCATCTGTAACTTTCTGTGTGTTGTGTACAGTAGTGCACATGCAAGAAAATACATTTTTTTATTTGAAAATTAGATTTGTAACTACATTACTGATTAATGTATTAATGAAGTGGTAAAAAAAAAAACTTACATTTGATTTGGGTTTTAACCTGAATGTTTGAGCATTTCAGGGTTTTTTTGACACACCAATGAATGAAAAACATCAAAAACAATATTTCTATCAAAATTTTAGGGTGCCTAACACTTTTACATGGCACTGTATACTAATTAGTGCCAATTTGCATACATGATTCCAACAGCTTTCACACAAAGCTGCGTATATAGCGTATTTAGATTGTGCTGACACAGTTATAATGATATATATGGATATGCTAAATAAGGTGCTGCATTTTTATCGAAGTTCTAGGCTGCCAAAAACGTGACGGCATATTGGGGGATTCATGCACGTCTTGAGCAAAATGCAGGGTGCCTTTTTCTTTCAAAATATAACCTGTTTAAAATGTTATTGAATTGTCAGAGGTGATGAAGCAACATGTTCATTGATTGTTTATTAGCATGTTAGACGAACAGTATCATGTCCTCCTGGGAATAGTCAGTCAGCGCGGAGTGTAAATTTTTTTCAGTTCACTCCAAGCATTGGTGCATCTTCCTCACTCATCTTCTTATCCTCGTCTGTTTCTCTCTAAGTTTTAACTCTGGGTTTCGCTGTCAGCGCGAAACTCCTCTCTTCACTGTCCACTCTTCACTTTTCCTTTAACTCTGTCTCATTGTTTCTTTCTGTCCATCCCTCTCCTTACCTTCACTTCCAGATTTCTATCTCGATTGATAACCCGTCGTCTCTGTCCATCCCTCTGTCCAGGTTTGTGACGATCTATCATGGTCCCAGTCACACCTACAAGGTGCAGCGATTGACCGAGTCCAGCAGCTACAGTTTCAGAATACAGGCCATCAGTGACGCCGGGGAGGGTCCCTTCTCTGACACACATACCTTCTGCACCACCAAGTCTGTGCCCCCTGCCCTCAAAGGTAAACCCACCTACTTTCTACCCCATGCACTGTGAAAGAGCTTTGGTGACACCGCTGCACCCCAAAAGTTAAAACTTTGCACCAGTTGGCCAAAGGGGGAACCACTACACCTACAGGCCAAGTCAAGGCAATGCATTTGTTACTGATCAGCCCCTAAGGATGATGTTTACTGCAGCCTTGTTTGATTGTGCAGCCTGCAAAATGAGGCAGTGACTTATTACGGTTACTTTAGCGAGGCAGTATAATCTGAAAGGGCAAAACTTTTATATTTTTGCTGTCTGAAATGTTTTCTGAAAATCAGCATTCACTCAGTGAAAGGAAAAAACAAATCAATAACTTTGTTCCTGTATGGCATAAACAGGAACAAAATGTTCGCTAGATGAAGTGGAGCATGTGATAAATCACTTTATTGCTGATAGTGGGGTTTTTTTTTTCAGGTTAAAAAGCACATTATTCTGTAAGGACCATATTATAATTATCGACACTTGTTTTAAGCGCCTATTGTTGACTGATCTGTTCTCTTTGTGCAATATGTCATTGCTAGACACATAATCTCAATAACATCAGTCTCCAAGAAAAAATGTGTGGCATGCACATCTCACACTGACAGCAGTTAAAAGCCTGAAAGGAGTCATGTTCAAACAAAATATTAGGGGTGTAACAATTAATGGTACAAATCGAAAATCGATTTGAAAAAAATAGATACCTCTACATCGGCGCACAGACACATGAATTGATCTAAATGTACAATGAACCAGCCGACAGATAGATTTTAACGTTACAAATCGCTTGAGTTAACCTTGTTTCGCTCCTACTTCCATATCTTCAAACTCTCGTTAAAGTTCAAATGTCGGCACGGGGCTCTCGCGAGAATGGTCACGGGAATGTTAACTGTGCGAAGTAAAAACAAAATCAACATGTCTGATAGTGGTAGGCGGTATAATGGGTAAATGTACCCGTTTGAAGTTTACGTTTGGGTCACAATTTGTTAATACTGTCATACCGGTTCAGAACAGCAAAGTTATGTCATGCTAAAAACAGCTGGCTACTTCTTTTGGGCCTCCTTTATGCTGCACTTTCTGCTACTGTATGTAGTGCTGCCCCCCAGTGGTGAACAAAAGGCGAGCAGTACAGTAGTAAAAACGAAGAATGTCCCTGGTTTTTCATGAAATATGTATTGGAAGGTAAGCAGTGCCACTTTATTTCAAAGAATTGAAGAGTTCATTTGCAAAACCCTCTAAGTCCAAAACCCCAAATTTGTAATTGAGGCCAACATGCACTTGGCTGCATAGGTAACTATCAGTATGGAAAATATTAAAGAAATGGAACATACGATTTTCATTTTATATATGGAAAACTGTGAATTTTCTAATGCATTTTCCTTTAAATTCCCATTTTAAATTGCATTTTCCTCCATTTAACAAAAATAGACTATCACACGTATCACACCCAATCGAATCGCATTGAATCAAATCCTTCCATAATAAAAAGTATCGTACCTGAATAGTATCATAGCCCATGTATCTAGATACGTATCGTTTTATAAGGGAGAGATACACACCCCTACAAAATATACATTTTTCTTTTCTTTTCTGGGAGCCTGGTGGTAATATTTACTTATGCAGCAAGCATGTGGTTGAAAATAAGTTATTTGGTCTCCTGCAAGCAAAATCGTAAAGTGTGGAGTTAAAAGAGGCACTTAAATCACAGAAGTGCAGTTGATGCTAATGAAATGAATCACTGCTCTCATGCTTTTTTTAATCACTTAGCGAGCCTAAACGCATGAAACCCAGACAGCTCCATTAAAGTGCTCTTCAAAGTGTGTAATCCTGTGTGTTCAAAATCATGTTCTGATCACATTTTACCCCAAACAGCTCCCAGAGTGCACCAGCTGGAGGGGAACATGTGCGAGATTTCATGGGAGACGATCCCACCAATGAGAGGCGACCCTGTGAGCTACGTGCTGCAGGTGCTGGTGGGACGCGAGTCAGAGTACAAACAGGTGAGTGACTCCCTCCAACAACACCCACTCACACGGGACAAAGCCTCCGGTGTCGGGACTGCTTCAGTTATTTGCTTCATTCATATTATTGTCTTCATGGCAAGTGAAGGAAAATTTTTATCATCTCCAGAAAGTGGAGAAAAATTGATGCAGAAGCTATCGGGGAGACTCAGATACCCGCGACCATAAATTTGCGCACGGAATCACACGCAAAGCGCTTTTACACACAGCATTGTGAAATTGGGGACATTTTTGCAGCACCAGCTGTATATATTGAAGAGTATCGACGGATTTTTAATGAGAATTCCTGCATGGAAGCAATTTACAGTGGAAGAAGTTTTACGGATTTGTTGGCTGGCAGTTGGAGCGATGAGCAGACAACTGCTCGACTGCGCACGAAAAGACATTTGTCTTCAGCACGTTGTACTCTGTTATTGAATTACTGAACGGCGGAAAGGAAGTACTGCTCGACTTCGCTGGCAGACAAAACCGCAGCCGTTTGGCCTTTTGATTACGTATATACGCTTCTGCTTTCATTGCAGATCAGTGATTGCCTGCTTTTCAGATATGGTATATCTTGCACAAATATTTTTTTTGCGTGTGCATGCTCATGTGTGTCCCTCTCCAAGTTTTTGTCTCCCTTATTGGTTTTTATTAATGCAGGTTATTGTTAGGTATATAAATAAACATTTTACCATAGTTAAAATGTAGAACTTTGTTGAATAGGCTGCAGGTTCTTTAGTCATGGAGTGAACGAGTGAGCAGTCTGCCAGGAGATTAAAAACTGTTTCTTAGTTTTTCTGTCTGTCATTGTGTTATAACTTATATGTGAGAGTCTGTGGACTGATGAGCTATAAATGACCAAACATGGGCTCAGAATTTCACCCAAATACGCTTCAACAAGACACACTGGCTGTTTAAAGGCCCTTTCACACACTGACAATTAGCCTGGTGTTTGCCGACGGAGAGTGAAACGTTGAGGTCCGCCAGACTCTGCAGGAGCGAAGTCGACGTCAGTTGGACAACGCTGATGTTCGTGGTGGTCCCGGAAAAATTTTCAACACGCTTAAAATCTTCGCCGTTCATGCTAAAACGCCGGCGAAAGTTGAGCTCCGCTACCACTCCATCACCTCCGCTAGTACGCCATTACTGCTCCGTTCGCCTCCGCCGGCCTCCACCGGCCAACGTCGGAGGTCATTGCGTTCCTAGAGCCCGGAGAAGATGGACGACCGGGAGAGGCTGTGACAAGAGTATGAGCTTGAAGTCCTTGAAGTAGCAAGTGACGAAATTCGCAGAGTTACGTCAAGTTTATACAGGCTATGTCACGTGACGTCTCAAACATTGCGTCGACGATAAGCTCCGCCAAGTTACGCTACTGCTCCGCGGAGTGCGCTACCAATGCATCCGCCTTCCTACAGTGAGCGTTGAAGTACGTCATGGTAAGTCAGTTGACCGTCGCCAAATGTCAAGCTCCGCCAGTACAACATCGCCCTCCGCTGAGCTATGTCGACCTGTGTTGGCGACAGGAAATTTGGGCCCCTGGAGCGAGAATCTGCTACGTGGGCCAGCGTCAGCCACTTCATGTCATAGTGTGAATGGGCCATTAGACACAAACCTGTGACTTCATGTTCTTTGACAGGTTGTATGTTTGTCAATTCCTTGTTGTGCTTTTGTTTTATTTTGTCGTTTTGTCTTTGTTGATATGGCCAAAGCAGATGGTCACCCCGCTGAGTCTGGTCTGCTTGAGGTTTCTTCCTATAATCAAAAAAAAAACCATCCTGAGGGACTTTTTCCTTACTTCTGTTGCCAGTGTGCTTGTTCAGGGGGTGGGTAAGGTTTAAACCTTATTCATGTGTAATGCCTTTGGCCGACCTATGTTGTGATTTGGCAATGTATAAATACATTGAATTGTCGTATAGTTCATCCTGCAGCTTTTTGGTCACCATTTAAAGAAAGTGATTTTTCAAGACAAGCTTATTTTTATGGTCTAAAAATCACCATTATTACCGTCTCTAATGTCTTATTCTGATTAGGAGAAACTTAACTGGGAATCAACTCCCATTTCCCAAATGTAATTTGTGCAATGATGCCAGAAGAATGAGCACAGTGGAATATCAATGAATGGCTTAGCATATTACAAGATGCACTTTGTATTCAGAAGATGTTTGATCAAAGCTGATTCATGGTTTTTGCCTCACATGTGACCTCGCTGCCTTTTTCTTTAAACCCCATTTCGCACACAAATACAGAGCAGGTGGCTCTGTGGGGTAGGAGTTGGACTGCCAAAATATAGACTGCTTCAGGCTACTTACCTAACACTTCTTCTGCATCATCCCAGTCCACCCAACTGTAAATGTGTCCGGCCTTGGAAGGACAACTACCCTGAGTCAGACTGGCGTCCTGTCCAGGGGGTGTCGTAAACTCTTATCTTCTTCATGCTACACTTCTTGTTTAGTTTTCCAGCAACTCCACACTAGGTTTCTTAAGACGAGGTTTTATCACAACAATTATAACACTTTCAGTGCTTAGCGATAAATTAACAATATTCAGTTCAAAGGACACTAGTATTAAGCAGAGATCTATAACAAGCCTGGTTGGCTATTGATCAAGAAAAAAAGTAGTACAATTGGCACCCATCACAATCTTAGACAAATACTGTAAAGAAATAATGTCAAAGTCAGACACAGTCAGTTTGAAGTCAGAGACCATATCTGATAATACTAAAAGATTTCCTATCATGGCACGTAAAGGCTGGGGGTACTTTATTTCTAAAGGTGCAGTCACACCTAGACGTTTGGGCCAACATAGATGAACGTATTTGCAAACATCGGTGTCCGCTAGGCTCCACTAGAAGCCCCTGGGCTCCGCTGTCCTCTGCCATCCTCCGCCAATGAACGGCGACCGCATCCAAAAATTTCAACATGTTTAAAATTCCTCTGCGTTTGCTGACGTACCTCTGGCTACGTTGGAGACTGGTAGGGAAAGTTAATCTCTGCTACGACAAAGTTAACCTCTGTTACCATACCCTTGTGAAGCGCCTTGGGGCGACTATGTTGTGATTAAATTAATTGAATTGAATTGTTAGCCTCCGGTAGCATCCGCTAGCCGAAGTTACTGGTGCGATCGTCCACACTGGGTGCTGCTTCGCCCTGCCTGCTCAGAATCACTGGACAGTGGTGTGTCGAACCCCTCTCTCACACGTTGCCACGGTGGCAAACGTCTCGCTTGTTCTAATGGAGCGCTGGCTAACGCCCGCCTGTGCTGGCCTCTGCTAGCACCATGCTGTGGAATGCTGTGCTGCATTTGATGTTCGCTACCAAACTCTGAAATGTGAGCTTTGCTGACATTTGGCCAATTTTCTCGACTTTGCCCCGCATTCACCACACGTTGGGGTAAACGTCATAGTGTGACTGCTCCTTAATAGCTTCTATTTTATTATCAGAAAAAAACCCTCCATAAAATCATCAGCTGAAAAACTTGAACAGCTTATAGACTGGTGGCGAAGTAAATTTCACAAAGTATCAAACAAAAATCTTGTGTTGTGTTTATGATCATTAATTCATTTCGAGTAGCAAGCTGTCTTGGCAGCTGACAGAGCATAGTTATACTCAGCCAAGCAATCAAGATAGGCTACCGCCAGCCTTGAGTGACACCACATACGCTCCAAACTTACTACATTTAAGTCTAAGAGCTCACAGATCCTCAGTAAACCAGAACATCTGCTTTCATTGGCGGCACCGTCTAATGTTCCCAGGTGCAGCTGTGATGAACAGACCATGCAGCGCTGATTTAAAGTTATCGGTAATACTGTCCAAAGAGGCGTCCCGACCAGACACCAATCATACCAACTGTTACTATGATCCAAACGTGTGCAGCTTCACCCTACACCCCGTCGTTTCACTCATTAGCACTCCTTCACCACATTTCGGAGACAAACTTTAAAAAATGTGTATTTTTCTATCTTTTCTCACAGGTTTTTAAGGGAGAGGAGGGCGTGTTCCAAATCTCCGGTCTCCAGGGAAACACAGACTACCGTTTCCGCGTGGGCGCCTGCCGGCGCTGCCAGGACACCTGCCAGGAACTGTGCGGACCGCTGAGCCCCTCCTCGCTGTTCACACTGCGCCGCCAGGAGGCCGCGTCATCGGGAGAGCTGTGCACCGTGGAAACGGGCAGAGGGGCGGGCCTGATCTCGAGTGACGAGCGCTTCGCGGCGCTGATCGTGTGCGTGTTCGCAGGCTTCTCTATTCTCATCGCCTGCCTGCTGCAGTACTTCTTCATGAAGTGAGGGAATTTTAACTATAGGATAGAAAGAGAAAGCGAAATCACAGAGAAACTTTAAAAAAAAAAAAGTCTATGAAAGAACCGAATGAAATCAAAAAAAAACACTTGAGATGTACTTCTAAGACTGTTTTTTTTTTTTTTTTAGTCAAAGTATCAATTCTTTTTGTTTCTGTTGTCTTTCACTCAGTTTGGTCTCATTTCTCTCTACGTGTCTGTTGTCTTCGTATCATTGTCGCATTCGTTAAGGATTTCTGCTGAGGGAAGCGTTTCAAAGTGCTCCCTTGGTTGGGAAATAAAACTGATAATCAAGCCTTAAAATAGCTGTGAGCGAAGCAGTTGTTCCTCAGACTGACTTGCATGTTTTTATTTTGTATCTTTTTTTTAAAAACATATTCGATTAGAGAACGTGTATATTTCTTGACGGTCATTGCCTTACAATTTTTTTTTCATCGTTTGATTTGCTTTTCTTTTTTCTTTTTTTTGCTGCAGTCTTTATTCATTCAGCCATATTCCAATGTAGGCCTTCCAAGCTTTAGCCGTTCATACCTTATTACTCTACAGGCTGTCGGTCAGTCCAAGCAATCTGCTCTTACACAAACACAGACTGACAACGTACACAGGCATTACGTGCACACGTGCACGCAGTCCCACACACATGCAATGACAATGATCGGAAGTCAATCACGTATCTCTTCGGCTTTTAACATTCAATCACTCATTCAGCTACCAAAGCGAGGCAATCCATGTGTGGTGTAAGATGCTGCTATCCTGTGATTTTATTATATCTAAGAAAGAATGGAAAACCAGTAATCTAATATATATATATATATAAACACACAATATATATTATAACAAATATCTATGACGCTACAGAAGTGATGTAATATAAGTGATGGCATTGTAAGTTCTGAAGTACAGTGTGAAAGGGGAGGAGTCGACTCTCGGTGCTCAGCTGAAGGAGCCCTTAAACACTGGTCTTGGATCAGAATACGAACCCTTGTAGGTATTTGAATGTTAAATAACGGGCAAAACTGGCGAGGCATTTTCAGAAGCCAGGCTGGGATTGTGATTGGTTGCGGTTTGCCGGGAAAGGGCTGGGCTCTCGGCGCTTCTCCTTAATCAGTCCTTCGATTTTTGACCATCTCAGCTACCACTGACCCAGAGGTGCTAACAGCCTGCCAGCTAGCCGCCCATCTCAGAGCTGTGCGCGTGCTCGCCGGGAAAGCTTTCGGAGTTAGCCAGTGCAACGCCGCAGCCGTCGTTTCTCCTCCTGTGAATCGATGCGCGCGTTTGAAGACTCTTCTTTTTTCCTCTCTTGGCCATAATTGACTGTAATTACCTTTTTGCTCTGGCAGGTTACCAGCTCGTCTCTCGCCTTCGATCCATCCTTTTTCTACGCTCCCCCTTCCCTCAGCTCTCTCTCTCTCTCTCTCTCTCTCTCGATTAAAAGGTGCTTTATTGACATGTAATCAGAGCAGTAGCAAGTCTGTGGTCTCTCCTTGGACAAGGCATGTTAACATTCACTAACCA
>OMMV01005081.1:7161-23964 GCA_900302635.1 Chatrabus melanurus
ACTGATCTGCTGCTGGCTACTGTAGCCCTGCTGCAGTGGTTTTCACAGAAAATTAAGAAGCAGTTTGTGTGGGGGAACGTTTGCTGACACAACACAAGGCAGAGACTTAAAAACTACTCGTGTAGTGCCGACCAAAGCCCGAGAATGTGGGCAGGATAACTGAGGATAAAGAAATGAGGTATGAGAGAAAAATAGGAAAAGGAAGACGGATGACAAACTTGAGTGTAGATCCTTTATCTTGCTTTGCTTCTCTTTGTGTTGCTTGCAAAATGAGATGTGGAATTTAAAAAATAAAAAATCCTGTGATGGCATCAAAGTTGGGCAAAAAGCACCAAAAACTAATGTTTTCTCAAATGCAGTAAAAACTGGTTGTATCCTTTCATTACCTGCTGTAATGGCTGTCCACTCCCAGAGCCTCTCTTGCGTTGGAGATGTACTGATCCAGTGATGGAGAACCTGCATCGGCTTCTCCTCCAGGAGAGCTCGGATCATCAACCTGGAACTCAGGTGCCTCTGCTCCTGCCTCTCCAAGGTACACCTCATTGAACTTCACAATACCTGTTATGGAGTCATGAGGAACATGAACCAATTAGTGCATATTGAGTATGATTCCATATTTCCAAAACAACTGGAAAAAGTACACCTAAAAATCCATTTTACAACTTCTGGTGCATCTGTTCAAAATCCCTAGACTTTGAAAAGCTTCAGATTGCACGCTCTATATTGCAGTGAGTAGCTAGATAGACTGATTGAGAGATAAATGAGTCCATTTCCTCCAGATTTTTAACGCGATAACTCAAAAACAATAAATGCTATCATCTTGTAACTCACCAAATTAAAAGGGCAAATAATGAAGACAAACCCTTTCACATCTGGTGAACTTTGATGCACCAGATCAGTAGACCCTATCGCATATAGTTACTTATGAGCCAACATAGGGGGTACACTATTGTTTTTGCCTTTTTTTTGCCGAGATTTTCAGACAACCGCAATTCCACCTGGTTGTGTTGTAACCCGCACTGTGTTCAGAAAGTGAGCTGTAAAAATACATCTAATAAGTGTAAACCAGATCGGACAAACTAAGTCATAAATAGTAAATACATACCCTGCAACACAACCGCATTCTGCTGATTTTACTTCTACTACTCACGCGGCTTCGTAGGGTTCGATACTTCCGAGTTCTACGAGTTCGACGCGAGGCTCAGTAAATATCCGAAAGCCATCATCACATTTGTGTTTTTTGATTCTTTCATTTGTCCAACCACAGTCAATAAGCAGGCGAGCATAGACAGCGCTAATACGAAGCGGTGATAACTGTTTCAAATCCCATGTCCACGGCACAGCTGTCCGGTTCAGATCGCCAACAGAGCCGTACGCTGTAGTCAACCGCTGTCACTTCCTCTCCGAGCCTTCATGGTCACACTCTTCCAAAGTTGGGTAAACTTGCACGGCTTTCTCGTCGAACACATGTAGAAATAAAATGTATTTTCCAGGCGCTGCAAAGTGAAACAGTTCACTGTATGAAAGAGACCAGAAATTCAATTATCTCCCAAAAACTCCGGAAGTTGACGACGCAATGCATGCTGGGTCGATTTTTGCCGACATGTGATCGGGTCTGTTGAAAAAGCAGCTTTGTTTTGCCCATGCAATACCCCATAAATGTGTCTGCCACCTGCTGGATGGTTAGTAGATACTGGATTGATGATGGATTAGGAGCAGGTGTGGTCATCAGTGAGAGAGACAGATCATTTTCGCACAGAAATGGACTAAATCAGAAAAATAAACTGTTAGTTTCTGATTGTTTCACAGTGGTTTATGTCCTAAAACTCAAACAACACAGTCACAAGTCCACACAGCCCTGCGGGAAGGATTTGGTATAAATGTAACTAAAAGAAAAGTATTCTACTGAAGAGCGCTAATGTCAATCAGTTTGAACCATTTTCAGATTTTGAGATGGGTGAAGTTGGTGTTCAAATCCTAAATTGATGCACCCCTTTTGTTTTTTATCAACCCCTCAATTTGCCTTTGATTTGATTTTGAGACACAGCTGCGCACAGTCAACATCTTGACCTGAGGGAGGTGCTAGAGACATGCTAATAAAAATAGTATGAGCTAGTACAAATAGTATAAATAAAATATAAGATAAATATATACAAAACAAAAAAAAAAACATATAAAACATAAATATAAAATATCTGCTTAAAATATATAAATAATAAAACAATAAAAATCTGTAAAGGATAAACATCAAATAAACTATAAAATCTTAGTGGTACAAATGTGGTGATTAAATGTGTGACTTGTGTGCTGGATGTATTTGTCTCGTGCGTACCTGTTCCTGGACATATGAGCCAGCTGTACAGAAAACCTCCAGCCAGAGAATAGTAGAGGACGACGGCCCTCTGCCCATTCACCGTCTCCAGGATGTGATCCACAGTAACTGGGAAATAAGGGTCGCTACTTCCTGCTTGCTGACTTCCTTTTTGGCGTTCCACCAGGAGGTCAGCGAAGGCACGAGTGCGACCTCGCTCTGCTATCGCCAGAGCCTCATCATGACGGCCTGACGGCAAAAACAAAGACAAACAAAAAAACATAACAGAGAGCAGTGGGAAAATTAGGAAAATAAAATCATTTAAAAATAGTTTGATGCTGACACAGAACTGATTTTTGTTGTTTATTATTAAAATATTTTATTAAATACAGTAAAATGCAAAGCGCGTATTTCCATCGGGCTCTATTGAATCACATGATGATGTTAACATGACACATTGACAATGTTTAAAATTATGCAGATGAAACCAAAGTGCCACAATAAACAAACAAAGGTGAAAACATAAAGAGGGAAGACAGAAGAAATAAATTCACTTAAACGTGAAAATGTAAAAGACACAAACACAATTAAAAGAAAAAATAAATGTAGACGTATAAAAAAGGAATAAATACTTTAAAATTGTATATGTAAGAGACTAAAACACTGTTGTGGTTCACATTTCTGGTGTCTGTTTTCTGCCACTTGGGATTTTGTTACCTCTTGTATAATTATTACTTATTGTTTCCTTGCGTTTCCTCTGGTGTTTCTCCCCCGTGCCCTCTCTGTGTATCCTCCTCCGTGTTAGTTGTTCCTCATGCTTTTACTTTGACATCTGCTCTGCGTGTATTTTCAGCGGCTTTACTTCCTGTCACTTGGGCTTCCGGTTTCATGCACACTCTAACTTCCTCATTGATAGTTTCACGCACTATTTAATTGCCCACAGCCCAACACTCCAGTGCCAGATTGTCTTGCTCCCATGCCCGCGTTCTCGTTTTTCCTCTGTGTTTGTTCCACAGTTGCCGACCTTCGCTGCCTCTACGTGTTTCCTGAGTCCTGCCTCCCGTTTCCTGATTTGTCGCTTTGGTATGTTTGCTTACTGGACTCTGACCATCTGCCTGTTTACCCTGATTCCTCTCTTGCTGCTTCCCTAACAGACATTGTTAGCTGTTGGACTGTCTGCCCGTGTACTGACCGCTAGCCTGTGTCCTCGACAAATCTCTCTGCCCGGACGACTCTGTGTTACGATCTTCCGGTGCTGTGTTCTTTGATCGTTCCTGTGTGTGATCTGCTGTTTAACTCAACCAACAGTGTTGTTCTCTGCTCTGGGGTCTCTGGCGAATTCATTCCAAACACAAATAAAATAAACATAGAAATATAAATATAAAGAGAAATAAAATACATGAATTAATATGTTCATTCAGTTTCATCTATGTTTGTTCTTTTACTTCTGTATAAAATTATTTTATTTTTAAATTACAAAAAACCTTTAATTTTTTCAGTATACTTTCCTTTATTTCCTTATGACTTTATTTTTAATATGTCATACTTTAATATTATATAGATAAATAGATATGAATGAAAAATGTATTTAGACAGAAGGAAAATAAAAAATATTTAATTTTTAGATATTCTTATGTCTTCCTTCATTTATTTTCAAATGTATTTCGATATTTATTTATATACATATAAGTATCACATTTAATTTTAAGTCTCGTTATTTCTCTATATTCCCACCTATTTATTATTAATCAATTTATTTCCAGTAAGCACTCATTACTCTTAATCTTTCCACCTTTATTTATTCTTTTTATTATTTATTCTTTTTTGTGGCATTGCAATACGCATGTAGGTATAAGGTGATAATTTCAACATCACTAATTAGGAGAGAAAAAGTGTGTAAGTGAGAGAGGAAAGGTTAGAAAACCTCAGAAACAAAATGGGAACCAGTGAGTCACACGACAAAATGGCACGATTAAAAAGGGCAGGCGTGTTTGTTCACCTAGGCTGACGAGGACTCTCTGGAGAGCCTGGTATGAGCTGGTTTGCAGGTCAAACAGAGAGAGCTTGTAATCTGTGCTGTGCTGCGATTCATGACGAATTGTCTCAAACAACACAGACGCTCTGTATAACTGGAAAACAAATAAAACACAAGTCACTCTGACACTCATTAGATTAGAGATTTATATACAAACAATATATAAATATTACAGGCTGGAAGCAACATGCTACAACCAGAGCTGGCTTTGGAAATACACCGAATAATCAAGAGGATTTTCTAAACTTTGTTGATGTGACTTGACATGAAAGATAGAGGGGTCGCTGAGGTCATGTTAGACCCCACAGAGAGAAAAGAAAGAGTGTGTGTGTGTGTGTGTGTGTGTGCACTGCTTGTATGAAGCTCAGGTTAATATTAACGCTCCTTTAGACAAAACCAGGAGGTGAAATGTGCTGCAGATACGGTTGGTGCAATCAAGCGTGTAACAGCCTAAATATTTTTTCAGTCACTGGCCAAATTGTGTGTCTGTTTTGTTTATCAGCCAGTGATGAAAATGTTGGGTTTAAATTATTTTTAATGTTTGATTGAGATTTACACCTGTGAGTCAACTTAAAGCAATTTTCATTTTTTCCTGTGTGAGAAAGAAATCGATTCACCAATGTCATGCAGACCCAAATGTATAAGTAAAAACAAGGCATCCAGACAACTGCAGTGCCTCACCGCCACCAGCTAGAACGATGCAGCAGCTGTATCAATTTAGTGTGATATTAAATAGGAAGATCGTTTTTCACACTGATAGGGTAGTGTCACTTTAATATTATCGTAACATGATGTTTGTTCTTACATGTGCATAGCATGTGTGTGTGTGTGTGTGCGTGCGTGCGTGCATGTTTTATGAAATATTTCATGAAGGTTTAAATTGAACCTAATCAGTGCTAACCACTAAGCACGGTGGCTTGATGAAGTGGTGACTCTAAATTGACCGTAGGTGTGAGTGAGAGTGCGAATGTGTTTGTTTGTCTATATGTGGCCCTGCGATGCACTTGGCGGCCTGTCCAGGGTGTACCACGCCTCTCACCCAATGACCGCTGGGATAGGCTCCAGCACCCCCATGACCCTTAGTTGGAATGAGCGGGTATAGAAAATGAATGAATGAATGAAATATCTGAATATGCCAAATAATTCGACTTCACTTGATGTCATCATGTAACCCTACTGACATCAGAGGTCTGATACATTTGTTCAGAGCAGAAGTCTGAAATGCAGAAAACCATGCTTCAATATCTCATCCAATTTCTGAGATATGGGCATTAATATATTTTAGACGATGGCCTCTGATTCGACCTTGACTCTTGCCCTTTGACCTTCACATGACCTGTGTTGCGAGGGGACAGTCCGCTAAGTTTATCCAGTAAGTTTGATTGAATTTTCTCTCTTCGTTTTGAAAATTTCACCATGTATTTTAGAACATGACCTGCTTTTGACCTTGACCTTTGACCTTGTTATGACCTGTGTTGCAAGAGGACTGTCCGCAGAGTTTCACCACCAAGTCTGATTGGATTTGCTCTTTGCATTTTGAAGATATTGCCATGTATTTTAGATGATGTCCTGATTTCATCATGACCTTTGACCTTGACATGACCCTTGTTGCGACAGGACAATCCCCTGAGTTTATCCACCACGTTTGACTTCTCACACAGCATTTTGTTATTACATTAATTTGCTGTAAATACTGCACACTGACAAGGACGAGGGGAACTGGTGTGGAAGTGACACCGCATTGATAACCAACAGAAGTACTGAACAATGGTGACAACCACACATAATTTCCACCGGTGCAATGCACCGGCCCCCTCAGTAGTCAATTTTGTACCTTCCCATAATGCCCTCCACATGCAAACTATAAATTGTTCTATGAACACATCAATATACAACCCCAAATCAGAAAAAGTTGGAACGATATGGAAGATGCAAATTTTAAAAAAAGAAAGCAGTGATCCTCACATTTATTTTAACTTCTATTTCATTGCAGACAGTAATAGAAGTTAAAGTAAATGTAAGGATCAGTGCGTTTTCTTTAAAATTTGCATTTTCCATATTGTCCAAATTTTTTCTGATTAGGGGTTGTAGTTTGCAGTCCGTTTTAAGACAATAGTGCATCGTAAATTACATTCCCTACCTTCACGTAATTTTTAATTTATGATAGGAGTAGCGGCCGCGCTAGCTAACCTAGACCAGTTACTACAATGGTTATCCCACAAGAAATGAAAAAAAGATTAGAACAGACATCGTTAAATCAGCCGGTAATGTGTATAGTCGCCAAGGCTGCCATATTGGATAAGGCATTGAATGAGGTTACGTAATGTACACAAAGCAATGTGTTTACTGCTTACACCAAAAAAAGTAGCAGAAATGTTTGGGGAGGGGGGCAGCAGGTCATCCAGTCTACAAAATGTTGCTGCCATTTATTATGTTGATCTCCTTACGCATTAATAGAACACAATTTTATATTAAAAAACAGTTTTATTGGCGATCAACAGCAGTTGCCAGTAATTTAACCGACTGAGTCCTGTCCGTGTCTGTGACAGGAGACAACTGATATCTGTTATTATGAACAAGGTATGGACGGTATGGCCTAAAATTCATATTGCAGTATAATTTGAAGCATAGAACGGTAACGGTATATATTTCGATATATTCTTCGGTGTATAAATTTCAATATAACTGTTTCTGAATGGGTATCATACTCCCATAGTAAATGCATTGCAGCAGGAAGTTGTATTCTTCACTGTTAAGAAATTTCAAATAGTGTAGAATGCCATTTTAAGAACATTTATTGTGTAAAAATGCAATTATAGAAAAAAAAATCCTTTCTCAAGTAACTTCCAAGCAGTGTAACAGTAGATTTCTTTCTCCATAACAATGTATTGTTAAAAAAAAGAAAAAAAAGAAAGAAACATGACTCTATTGTGCAAAACATTCTTCAGATGAGTGGTCCTACCGAGCAGGCGCTCGGAAAAAGTTGTGAATACTCGTTATTTTCCAGATGGATCACGGATCAACTATGAGCCGTAACACCACCAGCTGGCGCGGTTGGCCGGTATAATAAAAATCCCTTCCGCTGGACAAATTTATATTGTTTATATTGTCTACCGTTTATACCGCCCACCCCTAATGGGTACTGATATGTTTTGGGGGGATAAGGGGGTTGAATATGTCCATCCTTTCATCCATACATCCATTTTCTGAACCTGGTTATTCCAGTTAAAGGTCAGAGCTGGAGCCTATCCCAGCAGTCACTGGGCGAGAGGTGGGGTACACCCTGGACAGGCCGCCGGTCTATTGCAGGGCCAATACATATAGACAGACAAACACATTCACACTCCCACTCTCACCTGCAGTCAATTTAAAGTCAGCAGTTCATCTAATCTGCATGTCTTTGGAAGTGGGAGGAAGCTGGAGCACCCGGAGGGAACCCACGCAAACACAGGGAGAACATGCCGGTTGAATATATACGTAATTCAAGCATTCAATGTGTTATTAGAAACATTTTACAGTGGCATAGACAAATCAACGTAGGCTGCAAAGAAGCACTGTCAATATTTGCAAGCGTGAATTAACTGGGGGTGTGCTCAGCCAATCAAGAGTTAACAGACACCTGAATGAGGTTAGGAATCCCTGAGGACCAGGGTTGGGAACCAATGCTCTAGAGAATTAATGAGGCAGCTGGTGTCATTTTAAAAATAGGACCACCAACCAAAACCCAACAAACCCGACACACCTCCAGCAACAACTCCCTAAACCTCAGCCCCTGCCTGCAGAGAGTATTCTAGAGTCTGTCTGTATACCAGCACAGGTGAAGAAGATCTACTGTGGGTAACTGAACGTGCACACATACCTGGTGTTGTGCCTCTTCTAGGTTGCCGCTGGCCCACAGTGACAGGCCCAGGCGATGGCGTAGCTTTGCTTCATCTTCTCTCATGCCTAACTGCTCTGCCAGGCGCAGACCTGAAAATAGAAGCGAGACCACAGAAGATCAGACACAAAAACAAAGTCCTCAGCCTGCCAGTTCCCAGAGGCTGATCTGAAAATCGCTGAAAGTCATCACACTCATGACAACTGTTGTGAACTTGTACAGTGCTGAGGGGCCTCAAATGTGCCATTCTTCTCCTCTCACTTACTTTTGTCTTTCGTTGCCTCAGCCTCCTCCTTCTGACAATTCTGAGCTCAAACTTACTCTTTTTACATTCTGTCTGCTCCCCGCTTGGTATCAGACACGCTTCATCCTCCCTGCTGTGAGGCAGCCGACACTCACAGGCTGTATTTAGTTCTCATTAGACTCTCGGTTTGAGCAGAATCTCATCAAACATCAACTTTTGATTCATGCTTCTGCCTTTTTCTGTCTGGCTGTGTGATGTTCTGCACCTGTGATTCATTTGTATTTGTCAGGGAGGTTAATTAGAGGCAGAGCAAACGTTTCTCCAGCGATGTCCTTAACTCAACTCGAAGTCAAACTCCTCACTGCTGCTTGAGTTAATGATCAATTAAAATCCAGAGGATCTGTGACTGAAGTGACAACCCATGACCACATCTGACAGACCTGATGAAGCCTGAAGGAGTTCAGACGGGAACCCAACCGCTCAATTTAAATAAGATCGCATTTTAATTAGTCCCAGCCTTAATGTTTGTGCATGTCTTTTTTTTTTACACGAGGCAAGAAAATCAAATATTTATTTAGAATATAAACCTGGAATAGAGAGATCTTTTTGTGTGGACATTTCAGAGTAAGACGTTGAATGTGACAGGATTACTGACAGCAAGCTACCTGAAAGAAACCACCCTGCAGAGCAAACAAACGAGTCCTAATTGTGTTTTGGCCGAACTCAGACTCATCATTACTTGTCACTCAGAGATTTGGTTGGCAAATTTGAATAGAAGGGGTATCCAGCCAATAGAGAAGTGTTGTTTTTACCCCCCATCATTTTTAGGGTTCTGCTAGGGGCGCGAAGACAACTACATATCACAGAGTGTATATATACTGAACAAACCCTCCGAGACATTACCCATAGGTTTTTTGAAGAGCTGGTCTAAAGCTCAAATAGGGTGGTTCCAAAAGTCACCACCTTGGCAGTGCCTGACTCTGCCAAACCATAAATGGGTAAAGAGGTGGAGCGTGGGCATGAATGGCGTGACCTGGACAGGACGAATGAAGCCTAAACATTTCCCCATCTCGAAGTTACCAAAGATAACAGGCTAACCTTGGTTTGGGTGTTTTATTAACGCATAGTTTTTGATCCGATTGTCCATTGGTCCGAAAATTAGGCCTAAGTTACTTTTAAGGGACCAATTTTATAAGGTATTTCATGTTTAGTGTAACTGTAAAATGATTTAAATATTGGAAAATTGTAACAAATACAAGCTTAGTATTGATAAATGTTCTAAGATATATAGTAAAACCAAAATATGTAAATATTTTATTATTTTTATAGTTTTTAAGTATGCTAAAATGAGACCAAAAACATGGGAAACCACCCGAATTTATTTAACATTTAATAATAAATAATTATAAGAAATTTTGTGGTTTTGGGGGCTTGCCCCCCAATTTTACGAATAAAATCCTTACTTGTTGGGTATTTTATAAATATAATGCATATTTCTACCTATAGGACTGGTCTCTTAAAAGTAACCTAGGCAGAAAATTTATATAGATTAATAATATCTACAATACTATATCAATTCAGTTCAAAAAGTGAGATATGAAAGACGTTCTTGCCAACTAACAAATTTGACACATCCTTTGAAGAAGATTAATTTTCGGGCCATTGGGCCTTCGGACCAATGGGCCTTCGGAATATTGACTAGTCATCCAGGGTCCTGGACTCGGCTCGTCAGCACACAGCTGTTACTCAAAGCGACTATGCCACGAATTATTCATAACTTTATGGCTTAAAATAGCTTAAACTGATGCGTTAAAAAAATCACCCCTGTACAGTTGTCATGAAGGGGGAAACTAGCTATAGAGACCAAAACCGGGTTTTTTTGTATCAAGCTGTAAACATGCTTATTTCTGCTCTAAAGTTGGTAGTCGAGTTGCCAGCCCTATGTGTCCTGTACAGGACCCTGCAATGCTCACTACAGTAAACGTTTAATGTAGAATGGTGTTGTATATACTTAGAAGAGCAAAATTAGCTTGGTTGCTACATGGGCAACATTGAGCATCTTTCAGAATTCAAGATGGAGGTCACTGCCATCTTGAATCATGGTCAACTTTCAACTCTATAAAACTAGATGGTCGTAAACCTCGTTTTGTGGGTTTCTGAGAGTCGGAGTCTGTCACTGAAGTAATAGTTGATGTGAGGTCAAAGACAAGATGCAGTCAAACAAACATTGATTGACTGATATTGCCAACATCAACAGGTATGAAACATAGTAGTTAAAATTAGAAGCCATTAAACCTGAATACACCAATATTAGTAGTTTTTAACCACATGATGAACAGCTTTCAGTAGTGACAGCTTGCTGTATTCTGCTAATACACTACTAAGCTATATACTACTAGTACGGCTACACTATTACTATGCTATATGCTACACTACTACCATACTAATAGTACAACTACTACTCCTGCTACACTACAACTTTGCAATTAAAAATGCTCAATGTTGCACAAGTAGCAACCAAGCTAATTTTGCTCTCCTCACTATCGAAAACATATTTCTGTTAAAAAAAACCTTATACTATAGTATATATTACAGGGACAACATTTTGGCTACTTGACTATGGGGATTTTAACATGGGGGTCTATGGGGAGTGACTCACTTTTGAAGACAGCCTTAAGTAGCCATTGGGGAAACAGCTAGATTTGACACTTCTGTGTGGGCTTAATTCTTTAGCACTGGAGGTTGTGGGCTTGTTAAATAAGCAAACACTGACACGTTTTGTGTCAAATTACAAGGAGATTGTTCATACAAGAGCAAAGTGGGTCTCTGGAAAGCTGGTGATTTTTTTTTTGACCCAAATACTTTTAATGGTGCTGGTGGGATCATGATGTAATTTCCAGTGTAGACTGGCCCAGCCTACAAAGGACCATTGCACCAAATTTGGGTCAGGTCCTTGTGTGTGAGATTAACTCCACAACCCTCAGTGTTGCAATATACGTACATAGGTACAACAAAGACAAGATGCAGCATTGGATTTGGAGGAGGTCTGCCTAACAGGGGAAACGATTTTTTTTTCCAACCCCAGTAACTTTAAGGGTTCTGGTAGGGTCAAGATGAAAAGAAAGTATGCACTGGCCTACACCAAGGTTAAGATAAGAGGCATGTCACAGTAGCAAAGTGGGACTCTGGAAAGCTATATGTTCAAAAGAAAAACTTTTTATTTTATTTTTATTTTTTAGATTTTGCTTCAACAACAACAACAACAAAACTTATGTTACTGTCACAATCGCGATGAAACTCAAACATTTACTGGCCCAAACTATAGAGGACCACTGTGCCAAATCTGAGACAGATCAATCAAGGGACAGACGAGATTAGCTCAGAAAACCTCAGGGCTGCAAATATACAAAGATACAGCGTGGCAAAGATTGGCTCAGGCTGAGGCAAAGCTGCGTTGCAAATTTAGAGGAGGTTCATCCAATAGGGGAAATGTGTGTGTGTGTGCTTTTTTATAACAAGACTATATAGATGCGGTGACACACGACACCAACGCATGCGCCTTGACTTGACTTTTATAAACCCAATACGTTTTAAAGTTGTGGTATGGTTGCGCTGAAAATTAAGTAGCCATTGACCAACACCGGGGTGAAGCTGTGTGCCAAATTTCAAGGAGATGCACCATACAGGAGTGAGGTGGGACTTTAGAAACGGTATGCAACAGGGAATAAGTAGGTTTTATTTGAACCTAAATGATTTTTATGGTTCTGGTAGGATCAGAATATATATAAAGTATGCAGTGACTGAAGACCACTGTGCCAAATTTCAGTCAGATCTGTTTATGGAAGAGCTCAGGAAACCTCAGTGTCAAAAATATTCAAATGTTTAAAAAAAAAATTTCCCTGTGCTGGTAAGTGAAGGCTTTGGACAGCCAAAATGTGAGTGAGTGAGTCTATCCCAGGCAACATGTGTAGACAATAAGTCAAAAACAATAAATGCTATCATTTTGTAACTCATCAAATTAAAAGAACATATAAAGAGGACAAACCCTTTTGCATCTGGTGAACTTTGATGGACCAGATCGATCGAAAGAGCAACTTTGTTTTGTCTATGTAATATCCCATAGATGCACTGCCACCTGCTGGATAGTTCGTGGAATCACCTGCCTTCACGAGTGTCAGTTAAGTTCTGGATGGTTGGTGGATTCTGGATAAATTGTCAAAAATTACGAGGTGTAGTTACAACTCATATATAGTTTGTCTGCCTCCTGGACATGCTTTTTGCTTGTAGCTCTGCCCAGCTAACAAACTAGCAGCCCCAGGGAGAAACTCCATGCCCATTATGTGGGGAAAATCTACACAAAATACACAACTGAAACTAAACCGGAATTAAATAATAGATAGAATGTGTGGCTTGGGATAGCACCAAAACTTTTCACTGGCTCTAAAAATCCGTGATGCTAACTCGAAACACTGGAAAGTATTTCAAAACCTGTTTGGAACATTGCTCCAGAGTCTGTATCAAAAGGAAGGCATCACGAGCTGTGCTGAATGGGGCTTCAATACGTCACAGACGGATTCAAAACAAATGCTTCAAAACATTCCAGTTGAATTGGTGGTTCAAACATATCAAAACACAAATGAATGAATGAGAATCACACTGCTTTTGAATTGCATCTTTAAAGGCTACAGTCAGCACAGGCTCTGTACATGTACGAGCATGTATGTTACTTGTGGCTATTTTTGGATGGAAATAAATGGCTGTTTCTCCAGTTTTGGAAATACTGGCCAAAACACTCTCAGGACAAAGCAACTCTGACTTTAAATAAGGTGGCACATGTATATCTTGCTTCAATGATTTCTGTACGGTTGCAGGGGAAGAAGAAGAAGATGAAGAAGAAGCAGAAAAAGAAGATAGAGAGCGCACACACGAGAGAGAGAGAAAAATTTCCACTACCTTTTCATCATAAGCCAGACGCTTTCAATACCTGCCCTGCATAAAATAACTTGTTTTTGAACACAACAGCATAATGAAAATGTTGTGTAGTAAATAATAACTTATCAATAAGGGTGTTATTACAAATACAATTGATACAGTACAATTCGGGATTATGGAACACAATGCAATTAGTGTGAGGTTATTTTTTTAATACTATATTGATGCAAGATGTTGTTGATAGCCAAACTATCAAATGACCTTATAGCATTTATTTTAATTGTGCATAAAATGGAAGAGACCAAAGAAAAGAATATAAAACAAGAGAAATCCAAGAATGCAGACTCTCATCATCCTTTCATTCATTAGCTAAACAAACAGCTATACTTTGCACTTGCGCCTCACAGGATATCTTCCCATAGATGTCTCGCACATTGAAGTCATTTTGTAACATTAGTGTGAGAATTAATTGTAAAATTTCATCGATCAAATTCTTCAGGATGTAGATCCATAATACACCAAACGTAATGTTGCAAACTACTGTAATGTTACACATTAGTTCCTACTGGCTGCGTTGAGACAGATTTGAAATGTCATTATGGCTCATTTAGAATTCATAGGATGATACCTGTGGAAATGTTTTTGGCCACCAGAGCCAAACAAGTGATGTGACCTAATTTATATCACTACATATAGACTAATTGGCATTAGTGAGGAGACATCTCTTTCTTTTTCCAAGATAAGACTTATCTTCAGAAATACAAGATAAAGGCATCTATCTTGAGGATCGATCGAGCACGGTCTAAAACTCAGAATGTAAATCCATTTTGGGACGTGTCCAAGTCCTTGTTGCTATCTTACACAGCGCATAAACTAAGCGCAAAGGTGCATCCAGTGCGTAAAGGGGTTGGACTTAGACATATCATGAAATCAAACAATAAGAGTGTCACCTGTCGAACTGGGACACAGCACTGTGGTGAATGGATGCAAGTGAAAGGCATTGAGAGATTTTCCGGTGAGGAAACGGATCTGCGCGGAAAGGCGAGCGAAAATCACCTGGCAAAAAAGACAAAATGCCGGAAGTTGCCATGACAACTGCATTAACGCCTGTGTAAATATTTTGTCCTTTAACCCCTGTTACGTCACTGTGTGAAGAGTGTTAGCTGGACTTTGAGCTGGACCTCAGCCATGCAGATGGACACGTTGCATGCAGTACTTTTGAAGGTAAGTTAAGAGCTGGTCATCTGTGTAACTGTTGTGCGCTCTATCTGTGCACTACGACATAGTCGGAGTGATCCGTCGTTGTATCCTGGAGGGCTGTTACACATCTTAATGGTGTGTTATCAGCAGATATGTTTTTGTTTCAATGTTTGTGCACACAGTGTACGTGTGTGACAAACCCTCTTATTTAAGGAGCATATGACTGCAGTGCTCTTAAAATATCACAAAGGCAGTGTGCTAGATGTGGTAGACTTTAGGTAGCTTTTAGGGGGTCTGAAGTGCAAATGCTTCCTTGACGGTAGGAACGTGCCAGTTTTGCATCTTACTTTCAGATGAACACGCCCATGTGCTCACAGATGAGCACCAGTACATTTGGTGTCGAAGGAAAATGGGCGCTGGGCATGAAAATGACAACTGCACTGGGTGGAAACTTGCAATGACACTTGTGTTGTGTCATGCGCTGCTATGCACATGTTGGAACACAGGGCCCAAAATGTCAAAAATGGTCAATGACATTATAAATGGCCAGGTGGTCGGGACTGTCGACTGTACCAGGTGTGCAGAGAACTCCTCCTTGGTTTCACAATGTTGTATGTATGTCCCTCTATCGGGGGATGTACAACCCCAAATCAGAAAAAAGTGGGACGATATGGAAAATGCAAATACAAAAATATAAACGCAATGATTTTTACATTTACTTTGACTTCTATTGCAGACAGTATGAACCCAAATCTAAGACAATCCTCCTCTAAACCACTTCATCATGAAGCTGTATTACTGGTGATGCAACAGACAAAAGTTGCGCGATGCACACTTTCTCCAGTTACAACCTCAGAAGCCCATAACTCCTTCAGAGCTGTCTGGGTGTCTTGGTGTCTTCCTTCACTCGTCTCCTTCCAGCATGGTCACTCAATTTTTGAGAACTGCCTACTTCACACAGATTTACCAAACACTACCATACTGTTTGTATTTCTTAATGATTGATGTAGATGAAGACAAAGACGTATACAGTGACTCATGTATCACTTCATGTATCCGTCCTCTGACTTGTCTCAGGACAAATGGCCGTAAAAGTCATGATGTAATCCTTATATTTAGAATAAACTGACCCCATCCCAACTTTTGGAATGTGTTTCAGGCCTTAAATGAAGGAATGGATGTATATTAACGCAGTGTTTCCCAACCCTGGTCCTCACGGAACACCTAACCTGCACATTTTCCATCTCTCCCTTCTCTGCCAAAAGCTGATTAGCTCATTCAGGTGTCTCTTAGCTCTTGATTGGCTGAGCACACCTGAATGAGCTAATCAGCTTAGTCAGAGCAGGGAGAGATGGAAAATGTGCAGGTTAGGTGTTCCCTGAGGACCAGGGTTGGGAAACACTGTATTAACAAATGAAATGATGTTGACCACACTGAACATGAAATATCTCGGGTTCATATTGTCTGCAAAGAAACAGAAGTCAAAGTAAATGTAAGGATTACTGCAATTTTTTAAAATTTGCATTTTCTATATTGTCCCAACTTTTTCTGATTTGGGGTTGTATAATTCTACCCAAAATTGTTGCAAACAAGCCCCAATCAGGTCAATTAATGTTGTCCCTCAGACACAGACAGTTGCTGACAGGCCATGTTGTGATGATGAAGTCACCTACAGAGGCAGTGTCCCCACAAAACTGACCAACCACAGCTCGCAGTAACCCTTCCTTTTATCTTGGAAAAGAAAGCCACAACAACCATGAGTGCTACCACTTATACCCATGAGCTCTCAAATGAGCTCTCATTTGAGACAACAGCAAGTATCCAAACCTTGATAGATATTTAAATCATACACCACAGCACATAGATGAGTAATTCATTTCTTAATTGAAAGAAAATATTTTCGTGATGCAACACCTTTACAAACATCTAAAGAGGTACTTCTAGTTGGTAGTAAATATAATTACAGTTGATGCACATGCAGTACAACGTGCCAATTAAATATACAGTATATGTACACACAATACACATGTTTATTAATTTCAAAATACTGACAAATAAATAGTTGAATGCATTATTTTGGACATCTGAGTTAACAAAATGTGAGTCCAAGCTTTCACCAGGGCATTGCATGGGTAAAGCTAGTGTTGAAAGGTGCTATGAATAATTTGTTTTTCTGCCACTAAATGTCACATTAGCGCAAGATT
>OMMV01005095.1:0-11844 GCA_900302635.1 Chatrabus melanurus
GGGGGGGGGGCTGGAGCCTATCCCAGCAATCATTGGGCGAGAGGCGAGGTATACCCTGGACAGGCCACTAGTCTATCGCAGGGCCACATATGGACAGATAATCACATTCACACTCTCACTCACACCCATGGTTAATTTAGAGTCCCTAGTTCATCTAACCAGCATGTGTTTGGAAGAGGGAAGAAGCCGGAGCACCCGGAGGAAGTCCACACAAACACGGGGAGAACATGCAAACTCCACACAGAAAGGACCAGGTCGGAAGTGAACCTGGAAGCTTCTGGATTTGAATATTGCACTGCGTAAATAGCAGAAAAACTCTGCGCTTGTCTTTAGACTAGGTTTTTGGTGGTCTGTAGCGCAATCGATTTCTGCTGTCTCAAGATACCCTAACCCTCCCTCACCTAACCCACTTATGTGACAAATTTCTAAAAATAAAAATTTGACCAAAAAAATACCCCACAACAGAAATGTCTAAAGTCCTCAGCGACGGTAAGATATTGTAAGTGCAATAGTATATAAATGAGAGCGTGAATATCATTAGCATTCAGTTGTACCTGAACTGAGCCAAAATCATATTGTTTGGGAAATATCCTGCTTGAACATCCGTAAAATAAGTTTTCCTGTTGTTCACTGCCCAACCACATCAAGGCTGCATGCAGCCAGCTGAGTGTAATTAACTTTCCCAAACTCATTTGGATAATCTCTTCCTCAGTTACTTTAACTTGTGTGAAATTCCCAATTAACTACATCACGGCAAAAACGACTAAATGGCACCGAGTGAAATCTCTTAATGAATTCCTTTGTCTTGGACTGGCACAGATGAGACACAAGAAAGGCACATGTTCGCTGAGCGTATTAGTTGGGAGAGCCCATGTGATGGTGCCCGTTCACGGCTGACAGAGTGTCGGTATCCTCAGGCATGGCTGCCAAGCTGCCAGTCTGCGCCGTCACACCTTGCTGCCTTTAAAGATTGCCCTGCAGAGATGGGGAGGGGGTACGGAGGGTCTTGCGTTTTTTAACAACGCGCAGGCTGGCAAACCCAGGAGGGTTTACGACTCGGGATCAGTGCCAAGAAGTGCCCACCAGAGAGAAGGGGGTGGTTGTGAGGTGGGAGGGGTTGAGGACGCGAGGAGATATGGCTGTGGAACATACAAGTACACACACAGACACACACAAACGCTGTTTCGGTTACATGCCTGCCTCCGGTATATCTGCTCGTGAAATTATACGTGTGGCGTTCCGAGGTCCAGTTTGCACGGAAACAGTGTGTCAATGCATCAAGCTTTCTGTGTGACATGCAAAGATGAAAAAACTGTATGCGCACGCACACACACACACACACATGGACACAGACACTTTGCCTTTTCTCGGTAATCCACACAAATGGCAGTGGATGGCAGAATGTAAATGAGCTGGTTATTACACAGCAACGTTCATCAAGCTGAGCTGGAAAGACTTCAATGGCCCTGATGAATATGCATGCAAATTTGTTAATTAAGTTAATTATTCTGCTGAAAATTCATTTGTCTTCCCAAGGACATTTCTGCGATGATTTTAACATGTTTCCACCATTAGTCATGGACGCCGCTATTGGAAATCACTCCTGGTCACCTTTCGGAAAGTTGAAGCCGAAAAAATGGGATAGAACACCTATGCGCGAGGAGGAGGAGGCGGGCTGATGAGGCAGGTAGAGGACGGCGTGTCGGGGGAGGGGGGGCGTGGATTGCAGTCGGAGGTAGACAGCAGCTGGTGCAGCCTGAGGATAGAGAGGGACAAGCCAAAAAAGTGTTTCTGCAGGATATTAGCTCAGTGGGTAGAGCACAGAAGAGCCACTGCCAGGGCCTGGAGGTTCAGTGTTCAATGAGGCTGTCCGACCAATGTTTTCATTCATGATAGGCTACTGCAAAGCAATTTGGACAAAAGTTATTTCATATAATGTCATGGTAAAGTGGCACTCAAAATGTGTTAGCATTATGGTTTTCATTACTGCATCTCCATGAATGGTTCATTTTCAACATGCACCCTCTCGGCGCTATCTAGACCATCTCTAGTGCATGGACTAAAGTGCACGGCGCAAGTGCATTTGGGGCGTGCCCAGCTCCACTTTGGTATATACACTGCATGTAAGCTGAGTGCAAAGTAGGGCGCAGAGTGCAAAGGAGTTGGATTTGTCACTTAATTTATCACGGGCGTGTTTGGGGTGTAACATGAAATTAACCAATCAGAGTGTCACCAGTCATTGCATTTAAGAGAGCGGCATGTATCTGCCCTGATTTGTTTGTGTCCAGGGTGTTGGGAGGACAGAGCTGCTGATTGGCTGAGTGGAGGCACCTGGTCCCATTGCTTCTGCTACAGCTATAAGAGGATCAGCTCCTGCATGAGTCAAGCTGGGACATTCCACTGCTCACGTTTTGCTTTAGCTTTGCGTTTTAGTTCAATAATTGTTTTTAATAAACTCTCCCTCTTGCATTTGTCAAATTATTTGTTATGCTTTCAAGCCGGGCATAACACAGACAGGTGCATCAGCAACTGGTGCATTGCTAGTAAGCTGGTGAACTCATAAGTGAGGGGTTTTCCGGTGCAACATATTCTTATGATGCCTTTCGTATCATATGAAAAGTTAAGTGCTACATTCATTTATTCGTTTTCTATACCTGCTTACTCCAATTAAGGGTCACGGGGGGGGTGCTGGAGCCTATCCCAGCGGTCATTGGGCGAGAGGCAGGGTACACCCTGGACTGGCCGCCAGTTTAAGTGCTACATTTCGTGCATATTCCTATGAATTCCTGCACGTATGCGCAAGGCGTGTTTCGCATTTAACATTCAGAAATGCGAACGTTTGTGTTTTGGTTAAGGTTAGGGTTCGAGTTAGGGTTGGAATGACAATAAGTAAAAGACGACTTACCACTTTTTATTTTTGCTCAGTTGATCTGCCATCTTGGTGTTGGCGATGTCATCGTTGCCTCCCGCCAGAAAATAAGTGGGATATGTACGAAATCCGCACAAAAAATGCATACGAATATGTACGATTTTTTTGTGCACCACTTTGTTGTACGTTTCACTACGAATGTTTTGTAAGAATAGGCTGTCCGGTGAGGAAAGACTTCGATGCTCAAAGCGTCAAAGTGTGTGAGCGGGAGCAGCAGTCATCCACCACACTGTAGCTCTTTGAGGTGAAGCATTTGAGTGCCTCCTGCAACATCTTCTCCTCCTCCAACCACCTGATCTCTTACATATCCCACCAGGCCCATCATGAAGACGAGGAAAATCACTATAAAACCATGGTACAAACTCATTAATATTTACTTTTATTTAACTTGAACTTTTTATTGTCAATTCATTTTTGTCACATTTGACGCACCGACGCTCAACCCTTTTTTTTTCTTCTTTTTTTTCCCCCTGTCCTGTCCGGCAGTTTTAGCAAGCAGGATTGTGGTCTGAATGCCTTGTTGTGCCAAACACCTTTGCTTTGTCAAGAGGAGCTCTATAGACCCCATAAGCTCCTCTTGTTTATCAATATCTTTTTATTTAATTCTAAATGCACAGTATAACATCGCCAGAACTGACAGGGAGGGGGGGGGACAGAAAGGGACATCAACAAAGCAACAAAAAGGGGACGGGGGAGTGGGAGAAAGAAGACAGACAACAAGGCACAAAAATGCAACAACAACACAACAATACCTGAGCCTCGCCACAAGCGCAACCACCGGGCTGCACCTGCACCGACGCTCATCCCTGTATGCACAAATAGAGTGTATTCACGCTGTGAACCTGCCTATGTAAGGCATATCTGATTGTGTTTTTTTATTTCTGTTGCCCCCAGTTGCTCGGGGTCACCACAGTGGATCCTGCAGAGATCTGCGTTAGGATTTGGCACAATTTTTATGCCGGATGGTGCAACTCCAGTAGTACATGGAGAAACGTGTGCAGCTCCTGGTGTTCATAAGCGGTCTCCCAGCCAAGTACTAATCAGGACCTACTCTGCTTAAATTATGAGATCTGACGGGATCATTTATGCACAGAGCAGTATGCTGAATATTGCACCATGTAAGTAGCCGAATAACTTTGCACTTGTCTTTAGACCAGGTTTTTGTTGGTCTGTGGCGCAATTGCTTTCTGCTGCCTCACAATAGCAATGCACCAGCACTGCACTGACCACACCTTATTTTTAGACCAACACACACAAATAAGCGCAAGTACACTTGCTATTTAAAGAACGTGGGTGTTGGGCGCGACAAACTAGCAGTGACAGTTGTGCTGCGCTGTGTGCTGCTTTGCACTGGGTGTGAGATAAGGCCCTGTGTCTCTGGAACTACTGGACTGATGAGCACTGCCCAAAAATAGAGAAACATAATATCCATCCATCCATCCATTTTCTAAACACACTTATTCCACTTAAGGGTCACAGGGGTGCTGGAGCCTATCCCAGCAGTCGTTGGGTGAGAGGCAGGGTACACCCTGGACAGGCCGCCAGTCTATCACAGGGCAAAAACATAATAGTAACAATAAAAATAACAACATAAAACGTGAAAAAAGAGAAACTCCTGATGTCACACAGAGAGATGGACATCAGTTGGGAGACGAGAGATATGTCTGTTTTCTGAAGATTAAGAGTTCGGTCAGAGTCACCAGAGACCTTACACTGGTCAAATACGATTGTCAAGAGAGGAGGATGGAGAGGGAGAGGAGCGGCATATGTTCTGAGAAATGACACCGTTTGCTTGGGAGAAGTGCAAAAAGAAAAAAATCGTTAACCATTTCCACCTCCTTGTCAGCAGAAGAGTCTTGTGCGTTTTTAATACAGCATCAAGTTTGAGTATATTGAGACTAAAGACTTTTTCATCCTGACAGTTCACCCCAACGTTGGGTTGTTGCTGCTCTTTGTATTTTGGTCTGGCTTCATATTTCATGATTTTATTTTATTATTTTATTGATCACTTTCGTGGTCAGCCATGATCTTCACACACGGGTTTGTCATAGCAAGACCCTGACTTTCCAGGTTGCATATCTGTGAAAGTGAGAATGGGGCTTAAGAGAAATCTCTGTAACCTACAGGCATCTTTTTCACCGTTGGCATGCATTTTTGGGAATGCAAGATAGATTGCTCTGGGGGCAGGATTCTTTCCACTTGCCTGAAATCTGAGGTCCTTGAGAGCACAGAAAAGCTTGCTTCTCCACATCACAAAATGACCAGGCCAATCACAGCCCAGCTCAAGTTTAAACCAGCCAATCACAGGGGTAGTGGGTACAGAGCTCAAGGACTGGCTTGTTTGCTTCTGCAACTTCAATGACAGAGCGGAAGAAGATGTGCTTTCAGGCCTTTACAAGTAGTTGAGAGAACTTTTTTTTATTTCATATGCTTTAAAATAGAGCTGGAGATTGTCTTTAAAAGTGAAAAAGGTAAAAGTGATAAAAGTTGAAAAAGTTATGCAAAAATGCAAACCAGACAAGATGAGAGGAAAAAAAACCCAAAATGCTCTGTTTTATACAGTACTGTGCAAAGGTTTTAGGCACCCTAACAAACAAACAAATAAATGCCCCCAGGTATCATCAATTGCAAATCATGTGCAATCCCCCCTCCGCCTCTGAACAAAAATGCAACATAAATCAAATATGAGATTATTACGTTTTCTTTTTCATTAAAGTAACCAATCAATTACTAATTTACAGACCTCATTTTAAAAAGACGCAAAAATTTTTGATTTCTTTATGGCTGTACTGCTTAGTACTTGACAACACAAAGACAGTTGCTGATGATCAATCAATAATAAAATTATTTTAAAAACCTGATTTATAATACAGGCTGTAGTTTCTCACGGCCAAAAATAATAAAACTTCCTCTCTCAAAAATACATTCAAAGAAGTTACAAATTGGAAAGTTTGAATGAATGAATGATATGAGCCAGTCATAGAGATGCAAGCGGTAATATTCCAATACACATGTCCCCTCCAGTGGAGGAAAGTAGCACTGCAGGGTACCTTTTGTCTGAAATGTTGCATTTTTCACCACATATTACCATAGATTTAGGATTGAGATAGCAAGGATGAGCATTCAGATGGTTCTTTTAAAAATCCCGTATTCCCGTGGCAGATTTGATCAGCATTACTGAAAATGTCACCCATGCCAGTGTGTGTTGTATGAGGATTAAGTCGTCTAAATTTGTGTACCAAAACAGTTGCTTGCGATGATACGGCTGACACACTTAATCGATTTGCAACGCATTTCCCCAACAGTCCAGATTAACAAGCAGTAAGACTTTATTAGCAATATGCACAAACCACACACATTTACGCCTTCGCCAGGCATCAATTAAATTCACATATGGCTGGGGTAATTATCTTTACAGATAACTGGTATAAGAGGAAGATATCAATGTGAAAAAGGAGTGAGAGGTGCCCTGGAGAAAAGAAGAGCAGGGAAAGAATGTTAGGACCAGGGAGGGCTATAGCACAGACTACATAGGAAAACAACAACAGCTGTTTAGCTCGTGGCTAAAAACAGAATCAAACAACATCATTTGCTAAGAAAATGATCTCGGAAAAGTGATAGGATACAGACTTGAAGAGAAGAAATGGCGTGTCTCAGATTGTCTTTTGTACTGGTGCTCAACGGGGTTGATTTTATTTTTCTGCTCAAGTGTTCTGTCTGAGACTATGCTAATCCATTCTTTAATTTACCTTTACATTATCTTTTATACCATTAAATGTAATGTATTGCCATTGTAGGCTGTTGTAAAGCCCTTTGAATTGGCTTTTGTCCATATGGTGTAATCTAAAGTAAATTTGCTTGCCTTACTTTCCAGTGAATTTTAAGTCCCAAGTCAAATTCAAACTTGTCACATCAGCCAAAAAGAAGATTTTAAAAGACGTTTGAGCTCTTCCTCCAGACTGAGGCCTTTAAAGGAGCACTCCAGAGTTTTTCAACCTGGGCTCTATTTTTAGATGCTTTTTGGGTTCATCTTTTCACTCAGGATAAAAAGCGATTTTCAATACTGATTTAGAGCGCAACAGGGCGGGCGACTCGGACCCGCAACTCGAACTCAAGTCACTCTTAAGTCGCACTAAACTGTGACTTCTGACTTGACTTTGACTCGACCTCAAAAGACTTCAGACTTGACTCGGACTCGAGGTTCGAGACTCGTCCAAGACTCGTGAGCAACCTTTATTTCATGTAGGGCCAATGATTTTCTGTGATCGCGGAAAATGGAACGTTCCATCTTTAACCTTATGAAAATATTTTTACCATTGCACAAATTTAATTTTTATATGACAACTAAATAGATCTGCATCATTTGATATTTTACTTAAAATTAGACAGGTGTTTCTTCTCAGAGGCAGCGTAGTGGCCTAGCGGTTAGTGCGACTGCTTTCAGTGCGGAAGGTTCCCGGTTCCAGGCTACCCCTGCCCATTCTCCATGTAATGTGGAGTTGCGTCAGGAAGGGCATCCGGGATAAAAACTTCTGCCAAATCTGCATGCAGATCCATGTGGGATCTGCTGTGGCGACCCGAAATTTGGAGTAGCCAAAACTAAAAAAAAAAATTTCTTCTCAGAGCGGGAAGCACTGGGGCAGAGTCCGCACAGCAGTCGACTCCACCCCGCAGGCGAGCCGCCGACACACTGCTGAGTTCAGCGAGAGCCGCTAAGGACCGAAGCGAAAAATCGTGATAGGAACTTGTCTGATTCTTCATCTGACAACGCTTCTACGACCGCTAAAGATGTCTCCTGGAACACTGCGTAATCTTATAATCGGCTTATGGCGTACAGGTTTTAGGTTCCTCGTATCATGAACGCGTTTTTACGAAAAGGTAGTTGAGGCGTGCAATGGAGTAAAATATATGGAACAAAAATGCACAAAAAATGGAACCAGAATGCACGGTATGTGATGTCAGTCATACAATGGGACAAATGATCAATGTCACGTGATGTACAATCCACCAATCAAATGAAAGGATTTATTTAGGTGTCATATAAATTCTGCTAATACACTACTAAGCTAATACTAGCACTGCTACACTATTACTATGCTGCTACACTACTACTAATAGTACAACTACTACTCCCTATAACTTTGCAACTAAAATAGCTCAATGTTGCACAAGTAGCAACCAAGCTAATTTTGCTCTCCTAATGATCTAGAACATATTTATGGGGGGAAAACGTTTTTTACTGTAGTAGACTTTGTAGGGTCAACATTTTGGCTACTTGACTATGGTGGAGGCTGCAGCATTGTGTCTCAGCCTCCTAAAAAATAGGGCTTCCAAAAACAAAAACTGGTCACTGGTAGGCCTAGTCTGTGTGGTGGAAATTAACCTATTAGCTTATTGTGATGGGAAAATGTCCTTTCAATTCTGAAATAACAAAGAATGAAGAGATCTCAGCCATCTTTATGTATTTTATTAAAACAAAAGCATTAAGGCATTAAAAGCACAACACAGAGTCAAATGAGTCTGTCCTTGTTCTGACAAGGATGTCCTTTCAAACACAAACTTTTATAACAGCCAGTGCAGGGCCATGTCACGTACACAGATGACAGTTTTGAGACATCTTTCTGAGCTGTGGTTAACACCTTGCAAGTGCAAGATGCAGATAGAGACACGGAGGCGGAAGTCTCACACTGTGCCCAAGCCATCAGCTAGCTGAATACAGGAAATGCTTCTCTTTTACCTAGAACTGACTGTTTTAGCAGAAACAGTATGAAACACATTTTCGCAATGGAAACTTGTGCTGAAATAAGGGTTTTAAAAGTTTAAGTCTTAAAAGAAAAATGGCTAATGGCTATTTTTCATCCACACTTAGTCCATAGAAATCATGCTACTTTTGCTCCCATAACATTAGTTAAACTTAAAAAAAAATGATTGTTTACATTTCACTCCTCTTTTAGCTGACATTTAAAAGGTGCAAGAAAACGTATAGCAAGTTATTCGTACCAAATCAGGTGACCCTGCCCCTGCCTGGTAACAGGTCCAACAGATGCAGCTTCAGGCTCAGCTTTGTCTCTACAAACATTGATCAATAAACAATAATTATTTTACATTATTAGTTGATGTTATGACAATTTTATGATTAAAATTACATTTAAAATGTAAAACATGGCCTTGAGCATATTTGCTTTTACAGGGAATGTTGAATGCATGTTTTGTATGTTTAACTACGAACGCTTCAAGAGAATAACCTGCAGGTTGATAATGCATCTGGTCACAGAGCAAAGAGTGTTAACGTGTTCCTTAAGGAAAGACATGTCAATGACATAGCTAAAGCTCCATTCTGCAAAAATTATCTGTTAACTGCTGGTCGAGAAAATTGGAACCAGTTTCATGGAGAATGTTGTTTTTCATTGGTGAAGTCCATCCCTCAAAGGATTCAGGCCATTATAAAAGTCCAAGGAGGACCAACAAATTACTGATTGTGATTTGATTTTTTAAAGTGAATCCATAATTTTTTTTTTCCTCTACTTGATCCGAATGGAAATATGCCATTAATATTGGATAACTTCAGCAAAATTTATCGGATATTCACCTGAACTGAAATGGACATCTCAAAATGAGTGTATCTCCGACGGGTTTGAATTTAAGTATTATCGGCGGTCATCAAGATCCTTTATGGACCGCCTACGTTACAGAACATAGTAGTATTGTTTCTTTTGCTATGATAACTTGAACAAAATTCATCTGATTTTCACCAAATTTGAACTGGACAACCCAAATCAGTATATCTCTGAGGAATTTGAATTTGAGCGTGATCCGGGTTTAACAAGACCCTTTCAGGACCACCCACTTTACTAACAGAGTATTGATTCAAGCATTATCTCCTGACAGCCGTAGGGTTTTTTCATATCCCTCCCTCAACCCATCATCCACAAAAGCATCATTTGATCTACATAAATTATAAACCTTCCAGCTTCAATTTTTTTATAGCAGAACATTAATATTATGTCTACCCAAATCCCAGTGTAGTACCGTGGTGAGTTCAGCAACACAGCTGACTGTTTTTATTTCCAAATATAGTATCAGAACACAAAATGCATACTTCAGTGAATGTCCCCGAATGTATCTACCAAAGTGATCAAGCCAACTCTAAGCCAATTGAGTGGCACGGTACAAATTACCAAGCCCCAACCTCCGGCTCTCTAAAATGAAGCCTACGCAGAAGAGGAAAAATTTGCAGATCCTTGAATGACCACTTGAGGCTGGCTCCAAAAGTGAGCACATTTCCATAGAAGCCCATGTTAAAATGTTCAACTTTAGACGAGAAATAAACATGTTTACAGCCTGCTACAAAAATGGACCTTGTCTGTCCTTTCTGGGCATTTTATTACAAATGTCTATAATAATATGGCTTGTTGTGCAGTTAATTGTCCTAGCGGATCATCTAAGAATACTGTGTCGAGTAAAATTATCGTGTTATTTACTTTTGTATGTTAGCGGCGTTAGCACGTTTGATACCTTGATAACGTTAGGTCCAGTTAATCCATGATTACTGAGGAAATAAGCCGGTCATAATTTTTAATACCCACACCCAAGTCACGCATGACGAAAAAATACATCGCTCGTCCGCAAAAATATGCTTTAATAAAACACCCTAAGCAAGGTTAGCCTGTTAGCTTTAGCTTGTTTGGTAACTCTTAGATGGGGGCATGTTCGGGCTTCATTCGTCCCACCCAGGTCACCCAGGGTTTTTCCCACGCTCCACTTCTTTACCCGTTTATGGGTTGGCTGAGATGTAGGCAGAGTAAGCATTGCCAACATGGCGACGCCCAGAGCAGCACTTTTTGAGCTTCAAAACAGCTCTTCCGGATCTCTTCAGAAAACCTGTGGGTGACGTCACAGAAGGTTTGTCCAGTATAAATACAGTCTATGCAATTTTTAAGTTCGGCTAGGTTGACAGTAATTCCTTTCTCATTTGTCAACCTTCAGTACTTATAGAAAGGGAAGGTAAATGCATGTAAAATATGATATATGGCAAACAGAGACACAGGCAGCAATCAACATTCTTGCCTGCACAGGCACAAGGACATATCTGTGTTTACTGAGTGGATAAAGACATTAAATAATGTTCATTACAACTGATGACTTGTATGGAGAGGTTTATTGTAGCTGTTGTGTCTAATCTCTTTTGCTGCTATTACACACACAGATAACACACAAACCCTCTCCCAGTGGCTGCCAGAGAAGGTGTGAGCACACAAGTGTAGGCTCTGCCCTTGACTTGTATCCAATCATCCAACCGTGCCGGATGTTATAGTTAATTAAGCTTAATCTACCCCCTGAGACAGATATGAATGCTGTTACATTGGCCCGCTGAGCTGTCCCCATCCCCTCTTTTCTAGACCCCCCATGGACTCATAAGGGTCACACTACTCAGCCATGTTCAGGTCCACTGACAGGACTCTGGAGGCGCACATCGCATGTGGTGATAGAGGAGCTGGATATATACTATACATTAAATTAAAAGAGCAATTATTTTATTGTGCACATCTAATTTGTATACATTAATTGGTTAATTTGTGCTTGCACATATGAATACATGCATATACACGAAATAAATTATTCATCTGATGAACTCAATTCAATTTTGGGCAGGATTTCCATCCAATAAATATATAAAGCCCTAACTAAATTAAATTAAATTTTATTGTGTGGATGTACTTTGTTTGTGTTGGGGCTGCATATATTTATGGGATGCAAATCCTGCCCAAAATTGAATCCAATGAGTCATTTAAAGAGAAGGCTGCTGGAGTCCATTTACAATAATCAATTTTTACCCAAAAATGCCAAGGTAATTCCTCATACAAGATGACAGATGAGAATATCACGGAAACGAGCTTGATGTCTAGGTTTTTTTT
>OMMV01005186.1:3823-16451 GCA_900302635.1 Chatrabus melanurus
TTTTGTTTCCATAATTAGACATTTCAAAATGTATTGTCTGCTTATCATAATGACAAAATAACAATAATAATACCGTAAACTGGGGTGACAAGTGACAAAAGTGAAAATGGTTTTCTTTTGCCCTTAAATAAGTGAATTTACAAAGAAAATTGTGAAATTACTTTTCTTGAAAAAAAAACGAAACTAGCAAATATCTCATTAGTATAAGGCCAAAAAAGTTATCAATTTTTGTCCTTTGTCACCCCATATTACAGTAACAATATAATAATCCGTAGTACTGATTAATTATAATTCATTTTCTAAAATGGGTTAGAAAATTTTCAACTCTTTGGCCAATATCGCTACAATTATTATTTTAAGAAAAGAGAAGAGCCTTTTATTGTCATTGTCCATCACATGCAAAACATTTGGCATGCTTGAATCTCACCCTATTGTGACGTACACCATAATAAAAAACATTTTAAAAGTGTGTACATTATGCCAAGACCCTTCTTATAGGTGCATCTAAATATATATATGTATAGTGGAAAAAGTTCGATATAATTTTTCAGTTATTTCAGAAAGTGAAAAATTTTATATATTCCACACTCAATACAAATAAACTAAAATTTTCAAGCATTTTTTTATTTTAATTTTGATAGTTACAAGGCTGCGGTCATCCCTGATGCTTGTGCATCTTTTCATACCACATTTTCCCCTTGCAGTCAACTTTCCATGAGTATACTTTATACTTTCCAGCTCTCTGCGAACAGCCCTTTCAGCAATGACCTTCTGTGGCTTACCGTCCTTGTGTCAATGAGTGTCTTCTGGACAACTGTCAAGTCAGCAGTCTTCCCCATGATTGTGGTTGTGTGGACTGAACCCGACGGAGAAATTCATGGCATTTATACTGCATAAATAGTGAGTTACTCGAACTGGAAATGAAATGTTCTAATATTGAGATATATTTTTTTGGATCTGTAGGCTGTAATTATCCAAATAATTTTTTTTTTTTTTAAATGCTTGAAACATTTTAGTTTATATGTAATGAGTAGAATATATAAAATGTTCACTTTCTGAAATAACAAAAATATTGCTTTTTCATGATGTAATTTTTTTGAGATGCACCTGGAAATTACACGATAATTTTGCCATGGCTATTTACTGCCCCCTAGTGGTTGTGTGAAGAAGGACCCTTAATGCTGACACTTGCACCTGGACCAATCAGAGCCCACCTTTATGTGTGACCCAGCAAAGGTGGGGTGTGTACCATTCATCATTGACTAAATTAACTCGTCAATGACTAATATTGACAATAGGTCAAATCTAAGCAGTGAAACTCCAATTTGTCTTTAATTATTTATTTTTTTAAACTACAAGTTGAAAACATGGCATTAACACAATGAAGTACATAGCAACAATGTTTGTGCTGCTACTAGATAAAGCATTTATTCAAAACCCTTAAATGAAGGGAGTGCTGGCTCCTGCTTGATCCCTGTCCTCGGTGAAAATCTCTGCAAGGGCGCCCAGTCTGTTTCTGATAGCTGTGCAGGAAATTCTGAACTACCAGACTAGTCGACAAGAAGAAAATTCATGAACTAGCTAGTCAACTATTACGGCTAGTCGTCTTAACCCTATTAGAAACCGTACAGACTGCTGTCAGGCATACACAGCTGCTCACAAACCACAATGTCTGAATTTTGGTGTGTCAATGATTAATTCTAATAGGAGTTGTCATTTACAGCTGAACAGCTCATTCCTGCGTTTGTGCCCAAGCTAAGTGTATTAACCTTGGAATGTTCCTCTACTGAGAGGTGTAAGTAACACTTCTTGAATAAAATCCATTAACCAACGCAGTAGCTGGTCATAATGTGTACATTAATTATAGCAAAACAATCTAAATTGCCACTAGCCACCAAGTGTGCGCACCATGCTAGGAGTTTATGACAGCTAGGAGGCAGGAACATCAGGAATGTGAAAGCCAATTTCTGGATGACAGTAGTATGTTAACTACATAAATATGAATCATGGATGAGCAAGTTCCTACATTTGTAGATTCTTTATTCACTCACTAAATCTGTAAGTTTGATTTATATTTTTTTTTAAATTCCATTGAGAGTTAATTTTATCAATAAAAAATACAATTTCTGATTAAGAATAAATTCAGCATTTTAAGACCAATACACCCTAAAAAAACAAAAAAAATTAAACATGGTATACAACTCTAGATGCTTCTAAATTTCAAACCATTTAACAGTTAATTTATAGTTTCTCTGCAATATAGTCTATATTATATACTGAAATATTTACAGTGTTTTAGAACATTACAATAATTTAGAGCCGTCAGTCCATCTTCTTATTATTGTCTACTGCAGAAGATCCATTTGGGGCAGCCACACCGTTGCATTCAGGCTGCAAAACAAGAAGAGTGAACAATAAATTAAAATAAATATAAATCTTAAGTAATGGACAGCATGCACCAAAATAAGTCTAGGGAAAAAAAAAAAACCTCCATTTGGTTTCATTAACATTTGAATCATTATTCAGTGACTTACCTTATATGTTCCATTACACTTTTCAGTCACTTTTTGGCCATCACTCTCCGTCTCTTGGACAGCTTTCTTGGTCCAGAACTGATTGATTATTGGTGAAATGAAAGGATAGATGATAGGCTCCAGGAATCTCTTGTAGACCCACAAAAGGACAGGAATGACAATGCAGGGGATGCACACCATGGCTGCAGCTTAGACAGGCTGTTCTAAACGAGGACCTGCAGTAAAAAACAAAAAGAGGATGAGCAACAACAGCAAAGGGAGTGCAACATTTAATTTCAGAAATCATGAGTAATTCCAATTTATCAAGAAAACAAAAGCCCTACAAATTTTCGTGTTCCAGAGTGTCAAATATTAACATTTGATCAATTCAATTTATTTATATAGCGCCAAATCACAACATAGTCGCCCCAAGGCGCTTCACAAGGGTAGATCAATGCTCTATTTTTATAACTTTAAATCACATGCATTTTAGGTTGTAGATCATCAATCTAAAAGGTGTTACCTTGGGCTTATGGAAGCTGTTGATTAAAAATAAAATTATTTGAGTCTAGAAGTCATTATCAATTGCAGGCCCAAAATTGCAATGAAATAAAAACTGAGAGAACCCTAACCAGAAACTATCACGCTTGTTTTAGAGATATTGCGTGCTCTTGGAATTCCAAAATCATACACGTGATCTTTGCATAGTTTTTACTGGACATTTACACAGCACAAACATTAGGACCCGTTTAAGTGTTACGAGATCAGCCTACAGTCAGCAGACAGAAAGAATCGGGTGCAGTTTTCACGTAAATGAATGTTTGGTTATTGCTAACCATTTCACTATCTGATTAATACCTGGTGAGGGGTATGCCTAAACCTTATCCATTAATAATGTCCAATTTAGACCAACCAAAATATTAACAAATATGTATTAACAGCTATATAGCACTACTCTCGTGAGCCTGAGGTAACAGATAAAGGTGTGCCGTTCAGTTTTGCGGTTTGAAGAATGTCACCACTTACGATAAAGATCAAGCACGTGATTTCGGAATTCCAAGATCACACATGCTTAATCTTAGAACATCACAAATGCCAAGATCATGCCCGACAAAACCACAAAGGCAATTGCTTAAATGTCCCCTACGCTTGCAGCTGATCTTTGCAACGTGCAGAATTCCCACTTCAGACGTCAGTGTTCCGGTGTCACAAACAATTTTTACCCTCGTATTATTTTTACTCCGCAGGTTAAAAATGTCATGCTGCGCATGCGCAACCGTAAATTATACAAAATTTACCCCCTCGATTTAATCGCAAGACACGCCAATTTCTTACAAATAGACAATTTATTGCACACATAGATCTAATAATATTTCTAAATGATATTTACATACAAGATACACCTTGCGTCCCTAACTAAATTTTTAAAAAAAACCCAAACCTTACAGTTACATAGAGGGGATAAATTTTGTACGGGCAGCAACGACGACCAAAAATTCATGGCCGCACATGCGCGGCAGAACATCTTTAACCTGGGGAGTAAAAATAATACGGGGGTAAAAATTGTACACGACACCAGCTTCCAGACACCAGAAGCCTGTACTACGAAGCAGGATTTGTGCTTATCGCGGTAACTTCAGCATTAACCCTGGGTTTTCCATCCTACAAAGGTGGTTCACTTCTTACCGGGGTACATCACCGCGGTAACTTATGCTGAACGGCTAACCTGCTCTGGAGCAGGTTATGTTTCAGATAAGGGATCGGCGCCTGTGAAAGCTCCGCCTTCTGACCAATCAATTCTCTTGAAAATGGCATATCCTCGTGGAGCTCGGTGCACAGATTGAGAGAGGAGCATGCATTGCGCTGCAAATCTCAGCAAGAACACTGTGTGCCTTGCAATACACAAAGTCATTTATTGTGCTTTTCTATACCAATGTCCAAGCACTGCTCTCACGTTGTTTATACTTTTTTTTAAACCAGATACTGACGAGCAAGCAGAAAGTGAGGGTCGTCACACCCAGGGGCACCTGGTCAAGTCTGGTGTGCTCAGCAGCAGGGGCAGACAAGCTGGAGACAGAGTCCACCTCCATCGGCTGGGAGACGGAGACATCGGAACCACCAGGAAGAGGTATAGGCTTGCAGTCAGCACAGTGCCAGGTCAGCAACTTGACATCACCATGCACCATGGCACGGTGGTCAGCTAGGCTGATCCCTGTCCCAGAATGAAAAACAGCATCCAGTAGTTTTCTTTGTCGTTCGTTCTCCTCCTTCAAACCACAAAGTTCCTCCTCGTATTCTGCTGTCGTTCTTTCAAACAGCTCAAATATCTCTTCTTCATCATCTGCAGGTAGTCGCTGCTTCAGTAACGATCTCAGCTTTTGGATTTTAGACATTTTTAACTGTTTCTACACAAAAGGCCCAGTTATCAGGCTAAGCTAACTTCACTAGCTTTTGAAGCTAACGAACGGCAGAAGAAAAAAAAAAGTGAATATCTAGACATCAATATTTAATCCGGGTTCAGGTTTAAGCAGACACACGGAGAACTTCGAATGGCTCAGTTCAGCTGGATATCAGGTTAATTTTCGCCTAAAAGACATTCTGCCATTAAAGCATTGAAGCATGTCGAGTTGTGGCGACAGCGTAGCTCCCGTTTCCCTTGTTGTCATAAACTGGTCTGACTTTTGCTTTGCAGCTTTTTTTCTTCTTCTTCCTCCTGTTACAGGCGTTAACATAAAAATACATTGACAAACATTATCCAAACAGCAGCGGCAACTGAGGCTCTTCTTTTAGTCCAGAAGAGGTCAACGTCGAACACTGGTTGTGTTATAAACCAGTGAGGAGTGAATCGCTTTGTGTGTGTGTTAGCATTAGCAACGTTAGCTACCCTGGCTAACTCTCACTGTAGCTCCATGCTAGCCTGGTTACAACAACTTTTTTTACTCGCCCCAAGAGTTAACGTAAATAAAAATTCTCACCTTGACAAGGTGTGAATAAAACCAGTTATGTCCACGTCCTTTATGAACACAAACTCAAAACGCGACCAGATCTTAAGCGCCTCTGGAAAGCTCTGGAACACGACGGCGCATGCGCAGTACGCACGTCCGCATTTGAAGGGAAGCGGCGTTTGCGCTATATAGTTCAATGTTTGCGCCTTTCTTCAAACCAAAATTGGTGTTAAATTTGGAATTGTAACTGTGAGTAACTCGCATGCGACGCCAGTTGATACTGTTATTAGTGGAAAGTAGTGCAACATGCTTGATAGTGCGTTAGAAGCCACTGAAATGACATGCCAAATAGCCTAGCATAGAAGACTTGCTAATAGTTTTTTTAAATTAATATTATGTTGTGTCAGCTGCATCGCAAACGACAACGGAAGAATTTCCGCTTACATTGTTTGAAGTTAAGTTTAAATTTACATTGCTTTTGTATTGACAAAGAGCGGCAAACTCTCCCACAATGCATTGCGTGCCATAGCAACCAGTACGAAGGGTAAATCGGTGTAGTTTTGTGCAGTACGTCCTTGAAGAAAGGGTTTGTGGCATTTCTGTCATGCAATCGTGCTCAAAAACTGTTGCGTCATTGATTGCACGAATAGTTCTAAAAAGTGAGGTCTCTCATTTTACTCGATCCTGAGTCAGAAAGAAGAAGAAATGATTCCAGGCGATTGGGAGAGATGCTATTCCCAGCTAGCACTAAACTATGGCGGCTGAAATCTGATTATTGTTACGTTTTTGCCTCACATTTTGTAGAAGGCTTGCTGTTGATTGGCATTCTACATCCGCTAGTGTAGCCCTAATGAAAATTTTTAAATATTTTAACTGAAATAAGGGGCAGCACGGTGGATTAGTGGTTAGCATTGTTACCTCACAGCGAGAAGGTCCCAGGTTCACTTCCGACCTGGTCCTTTGTGTGCCGTTTGTATGTTCTCCCCATGTTTGCGTGGGTTGGGTTCCCTCCAGGTGCTCCGGCTTAATTCCTCCCACTTCCAAAGACATGCAGGTTAGGTGAATTTGTGACTTTAAATTGACCGTACGTGTGAATGTGTTTGTCTGTCTGCATGTGGCCCTGCGAGGGATGGACTGGTGGCCTGCCCAGGGTGTACCTCGCCTCCTGCCCAATGACGGCTGGGATAGGCTCCAGCCCCTGTGAATCTTCATTCGAAAATGAATGAACTGAAATGAAAATATTTCAGGGGCAGGGTTTTGGATAACACAACTTTTGAATTTTGAATGTATTCCAAACAGCATCATTTTTCATTCAAGTGGATCCCAAAATAGTCTTTTAGCAATACGTTTTGCTATGTAGGTCGCCTGACTGTGACGACATGCCATAACACAAAGTGTTTGAATGGGCCATGTCAAAATGTTAAATCCACATAAATGTCTAAAATCTTGAGAAACGCCTATAGTCTATGTTCGTAAACTATTTGTTCTACCCTTTGTAAAGACGGTAATGCAGAGTTGGTCAGGTGGGCAATAAACCTGTTAGCTATTCCTTGCTAATGTGTTTATGTCTTTGTTTCAGTGCTGCAATGCCTCTGTCGACTCATTCTCAGACTGATGATGAGCAGTACATTTTTGTGTCCAGTTTGGATAATGCTCGCAACCTCTCCAACATATTGAAAGCAATAGCCTTCAAAGACCATGCCATCTTCACGGCCACCCCCAATGGGCTGAAGGTCACCGTGGAAGACTCCAAGTGTCTGCAAGCCAATGCCTTCATCCAGGTGTGTTAAGAACCTTACATATATTCCTGCAGCACAATCAGAGGGATTGTTCATCCCTACAGATGATTAATCAATGTTTTATCCCCAAATTATCTCAGGAGCCAGACGTGTTTAGTTAACTTCCTTAAACTGTAAAAATTCTGACATGTTGAGATTAATTCAACGGGTTTAACAAAAATACTGCATTAACCATTTAGGAATTACACCCAATTTTAAATGTAATTCCTTCATTTTCAGAGGACATAAGTAATTGTACAATTGACTGATAAGCTGTTTCATGGCCAGGTGTGGTATGTTCCCTGATTATTGCCTTGCAAATTATGCAAGTAAAAGATTTGGAATTGACAGCCATTCATTGGAACCCCTCAATGTGAGGTCTAAAGAGGTGTCATTGTGAATGGTGGAGGTCAGATTGCCTCAAGGATCAGGTCTGAAACCGTTCTTGTTTGCAATTGTGATGGACAGGTTTATGGATGGGTTTCTATGGGCTATGATGTTTGCAGATGACATTGTGATGTGTAGTTAGAGTAGGAAGCAGATTGTGGTAAGCTTGGAGAGGTGGCGGTATGCTCTGGAAAGAAGGGGAATGAAATTCAGAAGGAGCAAGATGGAGTACATGTGCGTGAGTGAGAAGGAGGGTGGCAGAATAGTGTGGTTGCAAATAGAGTTGGTGAAAGTGGATGAGTTTAAATACTTGGGGCCAACTGGTAAAAGTAATGGGGAGTGTGGCAGAGAGGTCAAGAAGAGAGTGCAAGCAGGGTGCAGAAGAGTGCCAGGAGTGATTTGTGAAAGAAGAGTATCCACAAGAGTGAAAATGAAAGGTTACATGACAGTAGGGAGACCAGCTATGTTGTGTGGCTTTGAAGCAGTGGCATTGACAAAAAGACAGGCGGCAGAGCTGAAAATGCTGTGATTTTCCTTGGGAGTGACGAGAATGGACAGGATTAGGAATGAACATATCAGAGGGACAGTGGAGGTACGACTGTTTGGAAACAAAGTCACAGAGGTGAACTTGAGATGGTTTGGGCATGTGCAGAGGGGGAATGGACGGGGTATATCAAGAGAAGGATGCTGAGGATGGAGCCACCATGCAGAATGAGAAGAGGAAGGTGAAAGAGGAGGTTTATGGATGTGATGAAGGACAGCATGCAGGAGGTTGGTGTGACAGAGGAAGATGCAGAGGACAGGGTGAGATGGAGACTGATGATCTGCTGTGGTGTCCCCTAACGGGACTAGCCAAAACAAGTTATCTGTAAGCTACACTTTCAATGGCTCACATGTGCATATTCAGATTGGGGATCAAATTTAATTTGGAAAAATAAATGCTACAATTTCTTCCTGCAATACTCCATGCTTGATGTGGAAGGCTGCGTTAAGAATGTGGTTGAAAAATTTTGCTAACATGCGAAATAATGTCATCAACGAGAAGCAGTGTGTAAAGCCCCGCAGGCGGGATGTCCCAGGGTGGAAGAAACACGAATCAACCTTTTTTTTCCTCACAGGAACAAAACAATCCTTTTATTATTACTTAGTCAATATACAATAACTTTCATATGAGCTAAGCATCAAGTGTCTATCATAAGTAGTTCCTGAGATATGCAAGAAAGAATTTTTCCCTAGCAACCATGGTTACTACAGCAACCAAATTGACACGTCATGAAAGCCCTTTCAAATGCCTTTCATATGAACTTAACATCAAGTCTCTATCTTAAGTGGTTGCTGAGATATGACCCAAGTACAGAAAGGTCACTTGGCGGGACATCATAACAGACAGACAGACACGGGGTCGGGTCCCCGGTGGAGCACCGCGAGGTGGTCTGTCCATTACATGGGACATCCCACAATTACTCACTGCTGGTATGTAATGCACTTTAAGATAGACATTATCTATGTGGGGTTTATTTAGGGTTGAAACAATGTATTAAAAATATTATACCTAAGCTTTTCCAGCGTGCATCAACAGGGAACTTTATATTTTAGAGGTACAATTTGTACAAAAAGCCTCACAATACACTCTGTGAACCAGGCAAGTTTGAGATTTACTTTGTGCATGTTGTATTCATTATAATAGTGACATTTAAAAGAGAAAATTTGGTATGTTTTCCTTCTAGGCCGAGATCTTCGGGGAATTCACGATTAAAGAAGATTTGGTGGGTTTTCAGGTTAATCTCACTGTTCTGTTGGACTGCCTGACTATTTTCGGAGGAAGCACAGCACCAGGTAACCACAAAAGAAATGTTATTGGCAGTAACTAATTATTTAATGTGAGAAAAGCAGGAAAAAAGAACAGCACTCAGAGCGCACTTTTCCGCTAAGGGCCAACAATCCACTAGAATGAGATCTCTGTCTGGATTTCTACCAGTTTGCATTTCTGGAGAAGATATGTGCATTAATTGTTTTGTTTTAAAAAGTTGACAATTGACTCCACAGCTTAATGCACCATTGTTCTTACAACCTTTATATTCACCCATTTTAATCTAAATCAGTGATCCTTTTTCCAACAATCCAGTAACATGGACACAGTCAAAATGAAGCCTCGTGGGTGGCAGTAATAAACCACTTATTTTCTTTTTAATTATTAGTCACATTTAATCATAGTGTTTTCTGGAGGGGTGCGATTGTACTTCACCTTAACTTGGGTTATCCTGCTCATAATTTTGCAGGGGTGTCAACAGCCTTGCGGATGTGCTACAAAGGCTACGGTTACCCTCTGATACTGTTCCTGGAGGAGGGTGGGGTCGTGACTGTGTGCAAGATCAACACACAAGAACCAGAAGAGCCAATCGACTTCGACTTCTGCAGCAGCAATGTCACAAACAAGGTAAACTGGTCATGGTTCAAACTCATTCAAAGGTAAACTATCAGATTTCATTTCTGCAGGCAGGATGTGTGCTTCACTGAGAGTTAACTTAACTGTTTGGCGTCAGTTTACTGATGCGCTCTGGATATCATCAGTGCTTATATTTAACATGATACATCTGTGACTCTTTAAAAGGTGATCCTGCAGTCAGAGAGCCTGAAAGAAGCATTCTCTGAACTCGATATGACCAGCGAGGTGCTGCAGATCACAATGTCACCCAGCCAGCCGTACTTTAGGTGTGTGTGTGGTCGACATTATTCAAACTTTTGTTTATTAAAAAAAATAAATAAAAATCATATCCATGACCATAATCTTATGTAGTTTTACATGAAATAAGTAGTTCAGAAATAGCAGACCTGCTGCTGCTGTGTATCTGTTATCGTTAGTGTTGGCTTATCTGTAATAGATTGATTTAGTTTGTTGAACACTTGTCATTTGTTAATTTTGTGTGTAACAGTGAGATGTATGGTGATTACCATTGAAAGAATGTCATGGCAGGAATATTGGAAAAATGCACATTATGCTATGGAATGGGGCACTGGCGTAACAATCGCCAACTTTCATGAATTTTCTCATAAATCTCTCGCAATTTGATTTTCTGTAGGACAGTGTTCTGTAGAAATAACAAGGCCCATTGAACATTATTCTATGGAAAACAGTGATTTCTATAGAATAATGTTCTATAGAAACAACTTTCAACAACTAATCAAAAATTCTATAGAGGGCATTCTATGGAACATTTCTATAGAATTTTTTTTGAATAGAAATTCTATAGAACATTTTTTGCAGGGATGTTTGAGTGTATTGGTGAGAATATTTCCATGAGTATAAAATATTCTTTCCATTACACAAATGGAAAACACTCATTTGTTTTATATGACACCTAAATATTATCTGTCAGTCATTGCTGCAACCGCATAGTCAAGACAAAGTTGACGTGCTATAGATAGCGTCTTCGTATCATGGACGCATTTTTACGAAAAGCTAGTGGAGTCGTTCAATGGAGCGAAACGTATGGAAATAAAATGGTAAATGGAACAAACTTGTAAATCATACAATGGACTATTTTTCTATAAAATGGGACAAATAATCAGTGCCACGTGACATACAATCCACCAATCAAATGACAAGGATCTATTTATTATATAAACTTCCATAAAGTACTATTGTAGCGCCCTGGTACCTACCACTATTACCTAAAATACAAAATACCTGTCTAAAAGTTAAATTGTTTAAATGATCATCAACCTTTTGATTCTGAAAACTTTGGTTTTGAAGTTATCTTGAAATATTACTTATTGACTTTCGATTTTATTTAATTTTTTTTCTACTTTTCAGGTTGTCCACATTTGGAAACTCTGGAAGCGCACATTATGATTATCCTAAAGATTCAGACATGATGGAACTATTCCGGTGCACAAAAACACAGACCAACAGGTTGGTACATAGTTGTGAATGTGTTTCAGGGCATTGTTAGGACGACAGCAGGGACAGACAGCCCTGTATCATGGAATAATCTGCAGGTTTTCATTGCATTCAGTCTCCACACGCTGATTGCACTGATTTGCACCACTTTGAGCACCGGATGGGACTCGATAAATGCGGTTTGCTGAGGTGATCATTTTGAACAAACCAGCACTGTTGGCTTTTCAAGGCACAAGGTTCTCCATCTCAATTCAGGGTTCCTAATACGATGGGAAACTCATGGTCTGAAGCTAACTGCTGTTGCCAGAGCTGAGCTGCTGCAGGCAGCATACGAAATGTGTCAAGCTACCACCAATGTTTGTTTTCTGATTGTGCTTCACAATAAAAACCATTTTAACATCATACCGCAAGAGCACAGAAAAAGGCTTTATTGTCAAACAAGAACACTCAAAGAGTGCAGACCTCCGCCACGGTTTTAACATTTTCACCTGCCAACTTAGTTAGTGAACATGAAGAATAACTTTGATTGGCATATATGTTTTATGCAAGTGTGAAAACAAACCACTAGACATTAAAATCATTTTGCTATGATAAATGAGCTTTTCCTCCCTTAATTTCTAATTTATTAATATTTATTTATATTCTCCATTTTAGTGATACATAAACAACATGCTGCCATCAGCAGGGATTACACAACTATTTGAAATATACTACAAGTGCTGACATCAAGTGCTGAGCTATTAGAGATAGCTCAAATCCATTGACAGCTTACTGAATCAGCATTCTCCCAGCTACATTTTTGTAGCGGTTGGACATTTATATCTCTATTAGATACCTTACAACAGCATCTTACATACCGGCACCTGAAATTTTTACATTTTGATTCACTAGATCCAAACTTTCCAGATCTGGATAGAACTTTACCTGCTTATAGGTATTACCATCTTACATAAGCATGACAAGATTCATCCTGATCTGTTGAGATGTCAGAGATGTACACATCTGAACATGTTAAATGGGATTTCTAATGTTAAATTTAAAATTGCCGCCAAATCCTTAATCCAGATCAGATCTGGATGAAATTTGGTTTGATAGTTGAGGGTC
>OMMV01005187.1:1564-13002 GCA_900302635.1 Chatrabus melanurus
ATGGATCAAAACACGTCACCTGGATTGCCCGGATTCACTCCATTCACAGCAATAGTTGGCATCAAAACATGATCATAACAGACAGAAACCTACCTTTTGCTGTATTTTACATCCGTTTCAGAAGACTTGGAGAGCTCCTCAGCCATTGCTGAGTCGATGTCTTAAATCTGTCAAAACGAGACCACGCACATCCCAGGAAATGGGTCATTGTAAAATGCAAGACAATAGTTCGCCAAGTTTGGGTGTCCAAATGTCTTTGTAAATATGGAAAACCCGAACAAATATATCGCTTGCTATTTCCTCAGCCATTGCTGAGTCAATGTCGTAAATCTTCCAGGTTTCATTGCACGCATGAAGCCTGTGTCAAAACGAGGCCCGCATGCACATACCAGAAAACGTGTGCTTAAAAGAATGATTTCTAGCCCTATGTTACTGTACCTTATGTTCAATAAAAACAATTTATTTAGCACACTGCGCTTAAACGAAGGAATATGTTAATTGTGTTTTGCAGTAAAGTTACACGGAAAACATGATCTGCGGACATCCATTAAAGTACAGTTTTATCAAGGAAGGTCAAAGAGACCTTGGAAATTTGTGTTCTTTACTATCCAAACTTACTCTCTCACCTTTCAGGAAAAATACAAGAAGAAACAATAATTTCCCCCCTCAGGTAGCCTTAGAATGCACCGTTTTCACCTCTCCAATTTTCAAAAGGTCTGTACCACAGAAGAGGGCTGGCCCCCTTACACACCCAGTCAGTTGCTTCGCTCCCTTGCCGTCAGTATTACCCTCATACTCTTTTTTCCCAAAAAATCCGCTGTACTCTAACTTAAATAAAAATGTAATACACAAAATATTTGATTACATAACTATTACAGCTGCAACAATTAATTGATTGATCAATTATTAATTGACTATTAAATTAATCAACAGCTATTTTGATCATTGATTAATTTTTTTTAAATCCAAATTCTCTGATTTCAGTTTCTTAAATGTGAATAGGTTCTGGTTTATTTTACTCATTTCTTTGCTCCTATCTGATAGTGAACTGAATATCTCTGGGTTGTGGACAAAACAAATCATTTGAAGGCATCATCTTGGGCTCTGGAAAACAGTGATGGACATTTTTCACCATTTTCTGACATTTTATGGACCTAACAACTAATCCATTAATTGAGAAAATAATCGATTGACTAATCAATAATGAAAATAATCATTATTTGCAGCCCTAATAACTATACAGTATTTAGTACAACATATGCAAATCAGTAGTTTTACAGCCAGCTGTCTTTACACGAGTTAAAACAATTGATAAGAATTGGAAAGAGTGTGGTGTCACATTTTTTATTAAATCCAGAGCATGTTGTATAGATTTCTTCTCACCTTGAAATTAAATTGCATGATAATTGTACATAACTGTGTCATCCTTTTGTATAAATAAGCCTAAATTTGTTTGATTTGTTGTCATAAAAAATAAAAATATGTACTCATTTTCTCAGGGGCCCCCAAACACATATGCATACAACTACAGTCATGTGACTTATTACTGACATATTACTACCCTGTGATAATAACAATACTCAGATCATAGCAACATAAAACCTTTATAATTCGTAATGAAGAACTGGCCCCCAGGTTTAAATTAGCTACAACTACCATGACACATACTGTTCCAACATAATAATAACATTATATTCCTTTCACACATCATGGATTTCATAATCATAAATTCTTTGGATTTGACTTAATTTCCATCTGAGATTTACAATGATTATAGACTTTTTTTAAAAGCTAAAAACTATCTTTAAAAGGCAGTGGAATCATTTTTCCAAATAAATCTGACATTTCTTTTCACTCAGATGATCTTAATTTTCAGTAACTTTAATTATTCTGTTTGTGAAGTACTGAAGAGAAATGCATGGAGTCTTTACAAATTTGTTTTGCTTTCATCTCTTATTTGAAGCCGGCACTGACAAAAAAAAAAAAAGATTTCCGCAGCAAGTCATAATTACACACATGTGATTGCTGTAAAGTACAGTTCTACACTGTCCATAAAATGTCTCATTATGCAGCTATTAATTGGTGCCGACAGTGACTGGTGAAGCAGAACTGCAGTGTAATTACAAAAGTAGGTTCATCACAGTTAGTGTTGATAATTATCTCAAGGCAATTTTATAGTAAGTCAGTCACAAAACTAATCGTGGAGAATGTGGGTGACAGTTTCATTCAGTCTCTTTTTGTTCTGGGCATATAGTATACACTTGTTACGTTTAATTAGTAGTTGCTGGACTGGCACACTCACACTCATGGTTTTTAAGAAGTAACCTTAAACTACGGTGTTTGTTTAAAGGGGCCATATGATACAAAATCCATTTTTATCTGCCTTTTACAGATAAATATGGTTGGACTTCAACATCTTGAAAGGGCCAAACCTCTGTGTCTGTGCACGGAGAAGAAACCGGGGATTCATAATAACAACAACCTTGAATGGCACATTCAGACAGTAATGTCAAAATTATACTGAAGTGCAGTCATCTTGCCTTGTAAGAGAGAGAGAGAGAGAGAGAGAGAGAGAGAGAACGAGAACTTGATGTTTGCAAATTACAAAGTTCCACAAAGCGTCAGGGGTCACTGCATGAATGGGAGCCCAGTTGCCGTCATGTGACATCATACTGAATCTATGTGCTGCTTATAAAATACTTTTCTCCGGCAGTGGCTGGCTTTGGAAGATGTGTTGAAGAAAACATCCTTCATACAATCATTACACTGTTATTGCCACAACACCAGTACATTGTATCTGTGCCTCCTATTTTGGTGATATGTTTTTATGACAAAAATAAATAAATAAAAAGTAAAAGCACATTCACGTGAACAAATGGCACAGAAGGCTGTGATGTGGTTTTTGCTTTTTCGTCATTTCAAAACAACAAGAAGACAAGAGGCACACACAGTAAACAACTCATCTCGTGATACCTCGTCATATTTTGTTTTCCTTTTAACACTAATGCACAATACTGTAACCAACATTTGAGTTTCACAACCCATCGAGCATGTATATCCCTTCAGTCTGAACTCTAATAAAATCTTCAGGTGACAAATTAGAACTATTCACCACTTTTTGGTTGGTGTCAAATAAGCTATTTGGCTGTGTGCTGTTTGCTTAGTTTGGCTGGCGCACGGTTATGTGATAAGAGTGCGGCACAATATTGAGGTGCATGACGTCACATGGGGGCGGTACGTTGGCTGAGTGGTTAGCACTGTTTAGAAGGTTGCAGGTTCGCTTCCGACCTGGTCCTTTCTGTGTGGAGTTTGCATGTTCTCCTCGTGTTTGCGTGGGTTCCCTCCGGGTGCTCCGGCTTCCTCCCACTTCCAAAGACATGCAGGTTAGGTGAACTGGTGACTCTAAATTGAACGTGTGAATGTGTTTGTCTGTGTATATGTGGCCCTGTGACGGACTGACGGCCTGTCCAGGGTGTACCCCGCCTCTCGCCCAATGACCGCTGGGATAGGCTCTAGCACCCCCCGTGACATTTAAATGGAGTAAGCGGCTACAGAAAATGAATGACTGAATGACGCCACATGGGCATGTCCCAATTCTGCCCTACTCTTGAGCGTTTTGGAAAGTCAGAGTAAGTACAAAAAGAGTAAAGTTGAGAAACCAGCAAAAAAAAAAAACACGACACCAGTTTCAAGATGTTTTGCTTTTTTTTTGCTTCATTATACCTCTGGGTCCCTCCATTGCTTCTGGAAATGTCAGAATATCGAACTTTGGCTTCAAAACGTCAACCAAAGTTCAAAGTTGCTAGGTTTTGGCTGAACAAGTGAATCAGTTCTCAGAACTTGCTAGGCCCTGCCGCTTCAATATCTATGAAACCATAAATGTTTTCTTATCGAATGGTATGTTATTAGATAAGGTAAAACCTAGTCAGTCTAAAAATGGTCTTAACTCAATTTTCAAAAAAAAAATTGACTTACCGTACTTGGTTTTTCCAAAACACTCAAGTACTGAAGCATAAACTGTTTCAAAAACAGATATAGTTTTCAGTCAGTTGTAACACAGTTCTGGATTGTACAGATCCACCACTTTGTATCTACACAATGTGTATCTACACATTGTACAAATAAACTTCTGCATTACTAACTTAGCAAAACACATTGAAATAATTTATCAGTTATTTTTTTATCAGTTATAAGATGACACTTAATAGTACAAATAGATGTCCTCTATGTAGAAAGTTATTTGTTGCCCAGTGACCACACTAGCTAGATTAGCATGTAGCTGGTTTGGAAATGAGTTTGGTAAATTCATTTGTTATTGTTGTCATGTCACATATTTGTGTGATTATCTGCAGGTTGAAAACAAAATATCTGGGGTACCAAGCTTCCAGCACCAAAATTGGTGTTAATATGGCTGCAACATTAATGAACTACTGAAAGTACAGAATGAACAGTTAAACATAAAGAGAAAATACGAACGTTTTAGATTTTTATTCATCCCTACAAATGGTAATTTGCTTATAAAATTACTTGAATAGATGATAATTATTTGTGATATGTCTCGGCCTGAGCCAGCTCTCATGAATTGATCTTATAAGCACTTTTATCAATTTTATTATTGTAAAACTCTAATGAATGGCATCAATTAAATGGCCTTCTGAGGTCACTGCACCAGTACATCTACTCAGTAGTTGCAGCTCTTTAGCAATTACTAAATGCGTGAGAGAAACTGTCAGGCATCCTTGTTAAAAACAAAAACCCTTTTAACACAGCAGCCGTTATAGACCCAACACGTCCTTTATCTGTACTTTGTCCTGAAATGCTGCCCCCCTACAAAGCAATCATAGAGGGAAAAAAGGAGCTGCGGGGACTCTTTTAGAATTCAAAGGACAGCACTGCAGAAAGGATTTGGGGCTTTGAACACTTGGATACAGAGCGATTAACCTTTATCATTCAACCTGTGCCTGCTCGACATCATTAGTCAGAGGACGCTCACAAGAAATGATGACATGAAACAGCTGGCAACATTATGCATGTACACCCTGTTCATTTGACTTCAAACAAACAGATGCATGGTGCTATGTTAATACATCAGGAAATATAATTCAGCACGCTGCCGTATTGTGCTGAAAAGGCACTCATACATTATAAATTAGTAACTGGATTATAATTACGTTGTCAGATTGCCACCACACTGTCCTTGGCCACATAGAATGCTGTTAAAAGGTCAAATAGTTTTCATGAACACAACGTTAAAGGTGAACTCCGGATTTTTTCCAACCTGGGCTCTGTTTTTAGATGTTTTTGGATTCATCTTTTCACTCGGGACAAAAATTGATTTTAATCAGTCCAGTATTGATTTGGAAAGCAAACACTGTCACGAGCGAACCAGCTACATCTAAAAAGCTACATAATGAGGGGCTCATTCCTGTTGTAAGTAGAAGAACAAGCCCATCATCGACAATCGACTTGTGGCGACTCAGTGGAGACCAGCACTGCCGACCATGCAGGAGGTTAAGGAAAGTAGCTAACCGTATAACTGGTCATTTAAAAAAGTTTCTTTACATTTAGTGAGGGAAACATGCACGTTTATGCCGTAGGGATCCTCTCTAATGACATTTTCACCTGTTCAGTGGCAACAAGAAGCAATTTACTCTGTTTTTAACTTGCCCTGCACAATTACTTGATGTACAGTACTGTGCAAATGTTTTAGGCTTCCCTTTCCTTTCTTTTTTTGAGTCAAACAAACAAACAAATGCCCCCAGGCATTATTGTCAACAGAAAATCATGTGAAATTTCCACCCCCTAAAAAATACAATATATATAAATTATGAGCATGTTTTTCTTTCAATTACTAATTTACAAGCCTCTCTTTTAATAAGAAGCAAAAAAAATAATTTGATTTCCTTGTGGCTGTACTGCCTAGTTATTTGACAACACAAAGACAGTTGCTGATGATCAATCAATAATAAAAATTATTTTAAAAAAATCTGATTTAACACAGCCTGATTTTCTTGTAAATTTGAAGAGACACCCTCAAACACATTGTCATTTTATCAGCTGAAAGACAGACATTTTACATATTTATTCATAAATATGAACTATTTCACAGCTTCTATTTGTTTAAAGGAAACATTTAGACACATTTGTTATGCCTAAAACTTTTGCACAGTACTGTAGCTGTTCAGCCTGTGATTGCATTCAAAATCAACACTGCACTAATTAAAATAATTTTTGTCTTTAGTAAAAGATAAACCCAAAAACATCTAAATACAGAGCCTACGTTGGTTGAAAATAGGGCTGGGCGATATGGCAAAAAATATAATCACAATCCCCCCCCCCAATATGGTGGCCTAGCGGTTGCGACCGCTTTCAATGCAGAAGGTTCTCGGTTCGAGGCCACCCCTGCCCATTCTCCATATAATGTGGAGTTGCGTCAGGAAGGGCATCCGGCGTAAAACTTGTGCCAAATCTGCTGTGGTGACCCCAGGTTGAAATTAGAAGTCGAAAGAACTTACTATTGATCGATTTCAATATTTATCACGATATATAATTTGATAATGCTGCAAGTGCTGCCAGAAATCGGATGGCTTATTATTTGAACTTTAGAATACTTTATAACAAAAAATAGAACGTGTGCAAAAAAATCTATCTGCCTAAACAAAACGATACAAGTTAGTGTGCCTAACCTTCGCTGTGGTGCGCCTCAGGGTTCCCCTCATTTGTCCCGATTACGGGTTTCTGTGGTTTCTAGAGCTTTCTTTTCACAAATTCTTTCTTACTGTCATTAACTCAAACAATGCTTTGCGGTAGGAAATGTGCATGTACTTTGACGTGCAAGCCAAAAACTGCAGACTGACTGGCTGCGGTTGTGTCTTAAAAATAAAAAGCGCTCCTCGTGGGATTTTTTTTTCAATGACAACAGTAGCAGTATTCCCTCTGGAATTTTACCATAGAGGGTAGCTTTACCATCATTTATATATTTTAGAGGGTATTTTCACCCCCACTTTAAGATTTTAGAGGGTAATGGCTAATTTGTGTGTATTTTCAAATGTAGGCAGAATAATCATGGTTACTTGAATTCCTCTCACATTTGTTTAATTTCTGTACATACGTGCTGGCTATAATGACAAGAAATGGAGCGAACTGGTGAGCTAGTTCTGGCAGACAACTTGAGCTGATTTCATGTACGTTAACTTGTCATGCTTCACTCTTACATAACTACCAATCACATCCTGCAAATAGGAGGGCTATTTAAGACAACCTCCCAGCTCTTCCCCCCTGCCCTACAAATGCTGCCAACACCAGTGACATCGCTTTGTGCTCGACCCCTCCTCCACCCCACCTGTAGGCTCCGACGGGGGGGTTGGGGGTGTAAAATTTGGATCCTAATCATCACTCTCCAATATTGCACAGCTTGATCTGCGAGGAGTGATGTGGTCGGAGCCCAGACGCCAAACTCTAACTATGTGCTGTTGCTCAAATAAAGATTCTTAACGCGAGTTGTCTGACTGAACTATTGTTATACCAGTGTTTCCCCGAAGATATTTTTCAGGCCCAGTGGTACTCACCAAAACTGCGAGGTGCTGAGAAACACAAACCTGCTGTCCCACAAACCATCACTCAGACCACGTAAAGAATCGCAAAGTTTTTAAAGTTTTTTTTAATGACACGTTGGCTTTAGCAGTGCAAATGTCGCGTGTGAAACAGGAGTTATTGAGGAGTTTCAACCGTGCGATTGGTGAGAGACCGTTTCATGAAAAAATGTGTACAGTGCACATGTGGAGATGGAGGTTAATGTATGATTTTTTTTTTTTTTTAACTACCTAGTCAAAATCTGTGGAGTAGATGTCAGATTCTGATGCCGGTAAGATCAGGATAATGAGTGAGCGGTCTGATGATCGAGCTAAATGGTGAACACACTGGATTGAATTTTAGAGCGTTATTGCACTCACAGATTGGGATTGTAGAGGGCATTTTCACGTGCGGTGCAGCATTTTAGAGGGTGAAAAACAAGTGTTAGAGCATATATACGCACAGTTGCAGGTATTTCGGGAAACCTGAGGAAACAGCTAATCACTACCTTTAGTGTTTTTTGTTTGTTTTCTTTTTTTCTGGCGGAAAAGCGTTGCGAGTGCGCTGAGAAACTTTTAATCCCAGCGCCTCGTCTCAGCGCTTTCTAAAAAGACAAAGTGTTCCTCGTGGGATGCTTCTATAACAAACAGCTAACGACTGTTTTATAATGTGTACGGTGATAAAAGCGCTCACAGTTAGCACGACCACAGCGTCTGTACAATCTGCTATCGCAGATGAGATTTTGTTTCTCTATTTTCATATTTCGAGCCAGCTCTTTCCCTGAGGATGAAACGTCTGAACGTCTCCATCTGATTGGTTGCCTGAAGGCACTGCAGTGACGACGCAGCAAGCATCTTTCTGAAAAGTAGAAAATTTTCAATTTGAAGCACCCGGATTAGCCGCACAAAAAAGACGAAGTGCTCTGAAAAAAAAAAAAAAAAAAATGCCGGATGCAGTGGTTTTTGTCTTGGTGGCTGCATAAGCTATGTTCTCATTTAGAGCAGTGGAAAAAAGACGATGGCACTCAGAAGAAAAAAAAAACCTGCTATGTGGACATGGGGCCAATAGGTTGTTAGATCGATTAAAATTGTATGAGGCTCATCACCGAAATTGACGTCAATTTAATTGCGATCCGGGTTCAACATCGTTTAATCGCCCAGCCCTAGTTGAAAAATTCCAGTGTTTTCCAAAAGCATCTTTTCCTTTTTGCAGTGATTTCTTTGGCAATGGCTCTTCCAGCTAAAGGGCCAAAGGAGTTCAGGAAATCATTTATCTCTCGTTGCATTTAACTTCTCTGGATATCCATTTTCTGAAAGTCCTCAGTTCATGATGACCTCAAGACAGTCATGCCGTGACTCTGAATGTTTAGTGAGACCTGATAGTCTCATGGGCAGACAGGGGCATGCTAATGAGGAAGCTATAGCAGGTGAAGGCAGTTTCTCCCTCCAATTTGGTTTTCTTGGAGGATGATCAATGCAGATGAGCTGGGCAAGCATCACCCCAATGTCCTCTTATGGCAGCATTAAGAATATTTCTCCGTGGGGTTCCAGGAAATCCTTTAACTCATTTAAATATGAAGGATTTCTTAAATGTAATGAGGCTAAAGTAATCTGTAGATATTGCACATACCGTACAAACTCAGTAAACTCTTTTTATGCAATGCTACTATTTACATAGCACGCCTGACATTAAACAATCATCAGTGCATCTGTCTGTGTATTTTTCTGAACATGATAACTCATTAGCAATACCTAGTATACACTTCACACTTACAGTAAATCATAGGTACCTGCTGGGCAGTGGATGAGTTGAGTACATTTTAGGGTTGTTTGGTACTTATGTTTGCAAATTAATTAGGATTAAGTGATTTTTTTATAAACATGATAACTAATTGGTAATACACTGTAGACCCTTGATGCTTATGTGACTGGTACCCACTGGGAAGTAGATAAGCTGATTACATTTTTGTTTGTTAGAGTTTGGTGCATATATTTACATATTAAGAGCCGGTTTTTCTAGTTTTACACAGGGCAGTTTTCCAAAGAAAAATTCTTACACTTATACATTCATCATTTGTTTTTTGACCTCAAGTTTAATGTTTGACTCATTGACTTTTTCATTTTGAAGTTAAAAAAACACACTTATTTCTGAAACTTACAGATGTTCCTCTGTTATCTTACCAATAACTTGCTGTTGCTTCAGATGACAATAATGCTTCCTGGATTAACATATAATAATAACAATAATAATAATAATAAACCAACATTTCTTTGTAGACTAAATAAAATAGCATGACAGCAACATTAAACATTATTATTTCAAATAATATAAGAGTGGCTCTTAAAAGAGTCTTTGTTTTATTTGGAAGAGCAGCAGCAGGTGTGGGTTTGCAGAGAGGACAGGTGGGCTGTACTGCCAGGACATTTAACCAGAGGAAGGTCTCCCGTACAGCAATGGCCACTTGGGTGGAGTTGTTGGAGCCCACTTTCCTCACATTTTGAAGAGCAGGGATGTTCTCTTCCTCCCAACTATATGAGCTGGCCCCACTGAGTTGAATTACAGGGGGATACATAAGATATAAGAGACATAAGATATTTGTCTCCAGAAACATAGCTACATGCTGGTGTCATAGTTTGCTTTGATTTGACAACATTTCTGTTGTTTTCTTTTAAAGTTATATTAGAATAGGAAGAGAGAAAATGTTCAGATTAAAATATTTGTCAAATATAAAGTCTCACGTCACTGCTGTCGATCTTTAAATCAATGAAAACTATGGCATGCAAATTCAGCTAACTATTAATCAACATGCAAGGTCATTGATTAATACCATGCTGCACCCCCCCCCCCCAAAAAAAAGAAGAAAAAAGTGTGACCAAGTCATGTTACGGTGCGACCAAATGACAAAGCTGGTAGCACCAGTGCGACTAGTGGAAAAGTTAGTCTGGAGCCCTGAATGCCAAATGACCATGTGGAATTATTTACTAAAATTCTATTTTCACTCAACCCTGAAACCACAGCTTTTTACAGAAGCACACATTACACCGGCCAAACAAAGCAAGAACTAGAATGGCTCTCAAAGCACATTCTTCTGCCAAAACCAATTTTCTTTGACCCAATCTTGTTTGCATGCACCTCTGCAATGATTATAATGTAGAAGAAGAAGAAGTAAGTCCTATATAGGCCCTGAGGCCCGTTGGTGCCGGTGCTTATCTCTGGATTCCATACTGTGAAGCAGTTGAGAGTCTACGACTTCCATTGGACAGGACACCAGTCCGACACAGGTTACTTCCTCAGCCAAGGGCAGTACCCATTTACAGCTGGGTGGACTGGGACAATGTACCATGAGCGGGATTCAAACCCAGGTCTCCATATTGGCAGGCCAGCTCCTTATCCACTGAGCTACCTGCTCTCCGATTGCAGTTCCACAGTAAATACCAAATGCAGATCCATATCGGATATGCTGTGGTGACCCCGAGTTGAAATTAGCAGAAGCCGAAAGAACAAAATCCTGAAACTCTGCTAACAATTTGGATTCAGACTGCAGATAGCATATGTCTCACTATGGAGTACAGATATCTCCTGTATCATGTTGATATCAAGACCAACCAAGATGTGGGTATTACAGATCTTTATAATGTTATGAGGCAAGAATGCCATGTTTTCTTTTTATCACTTCAATTTCCCACAATGTTAAAGACAGAGATAAAAGGAAACATTTCGAAGCAGAGCATGATCACCATCAAAATTTTATCAACTCTTCCTTGACCCAAGGACACACACACACACACACACACACAGAGACACACACACACACACACACACACACACACACACACACACACACACACACACACTCTCTCTCTCTC
>OMMV01005289.1:1612-11872 GCA_900302635.1 Chatrabus melanurus
CACTGTCCAGTGATTCTGAGCAGGCAGGGCGAAGCAGCACCCAAACGTTAGCCTGCATAGACAATCACATCAGTAACTTAGGCTAGCAGAGGTTAGCAGAGGCCAGCGGAGGCTAGTGGAGGCCAGTAAACACCGATGTTTGCAAATATGTTTGTCTACGTTGGCCCAAATATCTAGGTGAGATTGCACCTTTACTGTTGCTGCTGTTGTTGGTTTCAGTGTAGATAGTGCACTTAACAACCACATCGCTGGGTACACCTGCTCATTAAAACATATGCATTCAGCCAATCACGTGGCAGAAATTCAATGCTTTTGGTCATGTAGATATGGTCACGAGGATCTGCTGAATTTCAAACCAAGAGCCCAGTGAGTGCATGTTTCTATTTTACATCAGGTTGCACCGCAGTCTCACTAAGCTTAACGCCGTAGATGTGTATTAATAGCACCGTGATGACAAAGGCTCGACACTGTAAAGCACATGACAGTCAAATGTAGCATCCCGTCAGTCAGCTTGACAGTAAAATGCCAGTGGTGGAACCAGTCTGAACCAGACCTCCACCAAACTGGTGTGGGAGACAATCACCCCGATCCTCGAATGTCACTGAGCACATGAGACAGTGTCTGGTCAAGAATGAGTGACTAAAGTCCACCATACAGTACAATGGCGCCTGTGTTCCATCTACATTATTGCATATTTCACAGACGGCACACAGCGTAACACACAGTATATGGTGCTTCTGTTGTGTTTTGCAACCGTTTTTAGGGGAATGCAATGAATACGCAAAATTTAGAACATGCTTGAAATTGTGATGCCTTCAAGCAAACACTGCACAGATGCAGCATGTGTGTGTATACCTTACATTGTGTCTTCAATGTATGTGCGTGCACATAAATGAGTCATGAGAACACAGAATAAGGTAACTGTCAATATCTAGAGATGATAACTTGCAAGATTTATCTCAGATGTCTGCATTATTTGCTATCTGCACTTACGTGCACCACTAATGAACACAAAGGTAAAGTTTTATCTCAACCCAGCATATCTTCCTCTTGTAATTCATGAATAAGTCTCTCAAATGCGCCATACAGCAGAAAACTGAAGTGCAGACTCGGGTCCACCTTTTCCTTTTCCTCCTCTGTGCCTGATGCACTGATCTGTGAGATGCAACAAAGCTGCTCCGTACAACACAAAGTATCGTCTTCATATCCACTCCTGCATTGTGAAGGCCGTTATGACAAAAATCATAATAAACTGCGATAAATTGCAGAAAAAAATACCAAAACATACGTGCACACAACAGAGAGCCATGGGCCACAAAATGTTTGGGGTTTGCGCTGCATATGCCTGCGTTGTGTCTGTGGAGCTTGCAGACATAACACACAGTGTATGGCCGGTTTAAGACACAACATTCTGATGAACACCATATTCATCAACTTTTAAAACCAACATATAGTCAAGCAAAAAAGTGCAGGCCAATGGAGTGCAACAATGTGCTGTCAGTATGTCTGACGGAGAGGATGGGTCAAAGGTCGAGGCTGGACACACAGACGGGATCTCGCTGACCTGTGCACACATGCTCCCTAACCTCATCTGTGTCACGGTAATACAAACAGCACACAACCTTAGTGAAACATTTAGTGGCTATGAGAGAAGCGTTTCTGAGAATGACGAGGAGCATCTATTATTGGCACAGCGGTTTGACCTTGCACCTGTTTCATGTGGCTTTAGCGGAATGAAGGGTTAGCGGTTCATAAGAGCGCCTGGCTCATACGTGTGCCTTCACACTGTACGTCTGAGTGCACTTGTGCGGCACACCTTGTTTTTATGTGCATGTGCAGGATTTGGTTGCACTTTTTTGTGACCTTCTGAGGGGAAATTTCTGCTCCTCATCAGTAAAGCTCTACCTCCCCCCCCCACACACCCACAGGGACAATGCAATCAGACGCCACCACAGGAACCTGATATAATGATCACGGCAGAGTGTGCTAATTCACAATGAATACAGCTCATAAGCGCGGCCCTTTTGCCAACAAATCAGCTGACAGCACAGTACACAGGCGTATGTCAATGAGCGAGCGCAGACGGGGTCACGCTCAGCATAAAATCCGGCTCATTCTAGGAAAGGCGCTCCGGCACCGACAGACACATGTGCAGCACGTTGAGAATACACGCTCCTTTATTATGAGTGTAAACAGCATGACAAGGTACAAGACTTTGAAGGAGATGTGTCCTTATTCAAGTGCCCTCAGGCTGTTTTCACTCCCCACCGCAGTAAACAGTATCATTATTTATATCACCGCCGCCTAGGAGGGTGTGCACACACATTCAAACACACAACTCCTGGTCTCCTTTGAGATGTCAGCGATCTGCTCACGGTTTGGTGGAGCCATTGTTCAGATGGGCTCATATTCTTTAACGGGGGGCCTTTTGTTGTTGTAAACAGCATGAATTTTTAATCCAGCCCAAGATTCTGGACTGGTAATGAATGTGTCTCGGCAGCCAGCTTCTCCAGGGAGGGAGGCCCCTGGCTCCTGTTGCTAAGTTTCAGCAATGCCCTAGTTCTGGAGGAATCAGCTTGTTACGCCCCACCAATCTAACACATAAACTCACCTACAGAGATCCAGGATTCGCACACACGGACTGTGCAGTCATTTTGGTCACACAGTCACTGGCTTTAGCAAACACACAGAAACAACCCTTTAACATTATGTACATGAACCGGAGGGTTTTTCTTCTTCTTGTTGGTGGAGTTAGGTGATCAGACATGATTAATTAGTAAGGGGACCAAAAGAATTTGTGCTTAATACACATCTGTAAAGTAAATTTGAACTGTTGACTCACACATGCAATGCAAAATAGTTAGAACAACAGCATTTGTTTTCAACCATAATAGAAATTAGGACCCAGGTAAAAATGTGGAACAATTATATAGAATTATGTAGAATAACAGAAAAATCACACACCCAAATAAAAGTGATACAGTTGGCCATAGATGGCGCTCTCCTACATGTGAAGCAATTCTCCCTCACTGACATTACAAAAAGGTTTGGCTTTTGTCCTGGTGATAAACGGTAAACTTTTGTCTCACTTTTTATGGAAGTTTTACAGTACTGGCTTCCCCTTTGGCTCACAGCCTTTTAGAAAATAGTGATGATCGCTCTCTTAAAGGTGGACAATGTCACATATCTGATACCTCCTGCACCTGCACCTTCATTAGTTCCTTAGGCTGGTATCTCATTGAGAGATGACTGTTTGGTAATTGTGACGACTGCATTTTTAGAAGACTGCTAGATGAATTTGGCCAAGTTTTTGGTGACATTGGGGCAACATATGTGCTACTTTTTGATGACCGCTTAACTAATTAGACGACCGCTGGGCGTCTTGTTGAAGAATATTTGATGAATATTCGCTAAGCGGCCATATGTCGGTCATCCTCAATTCATTAATTACTCGCTAATGACCAGACCATGATCCGACCTTGTAGTAAATGAAGCAAACCGGGCGACTGAAACAGACTGGGGGGGCAACTTGGTAGCCGTCTATTGAGGGCTCCTTGGGGAGAAAAAAGACTAGTTAGAGAATAGTTAGAGACAAATTAGCGAAGATGAACAGTCGTTCATTTGCCACCAGGGTTTTGAACATGTTCAAAATCCACAGGCGAATGAAATCGAGGCGAGCAACTAATTAGCGAATGGGTATACTGATTCCGACTGCTTAGACAATAATTTCAGTCTACAGTGAAACCAAGAGCTGAATGAATGATCATTTGTCTCACTCGCTGATCGGTCACAAGTCCAGTGAGATACGGGCTTTAGTTATGAACCTGAGGTTTTGTTGGCCCTTTGGGACAAAGGTTTGTTTGTTTTTTTCTTGGGTGTTAATTTGTGCTTCTTTCCTCAATGATGTAAATTCCGTGTGGTCCCACCTTCTTACATTTTTGTATGATAGACTGTAGAGTTGCAAATCTTTTAGAGATGGCTGCTAAAGAAGAACCTGACTTGTGAAGATGCTGAATTTTGCTCTGGATACCTGGGTTGAATTCTAAAAATTTTTTTCCTGCTCTTAAATACAAAATGGTACTGGTTCTTCAGTTAGCTCCTTAAATACACACAAAGGTTCCCAGATTAACCGCTAATTGTGCTAATTAGACGTTCAGAAGGTTTTAAAAGTAATTTCAGCAATTTATGGCGTGTTTTGAAATCTTCTATGCTGTTTAAAGAAGCATTCACCTTGGTGTAGAAAACTTTTAACCCACTGAAAAGCTCACATAGTGAAAAAACTGAACTATAAATTTATATGGAAATAAACAAGGCATGACAGCATGGTGGATTAGTGGTTAGCACTGTTGCCTCACAACGAGAAGGTCACCGGTTCACCTCCGACCATGGTCCTTTCTGTGTGGAGTTTGTATGTTCTCCTCGTGTTTGCGTGGGTTCCCTCCGGGTGCTCCGGCTTCCTCGCACTTCCAAAAACATGCAGGTTAGGTGAATTGGTGACTCTAAATTGACCGTAGGTGTTAATGAGAGCGTGAATGTGTTTGTCTGCCTATATGTGGCCCTGTGATAGACTGGCGGCCTGTCCAGGATGTACCACCCCTCACCCAACAACTGCTGGGATAGGCTCCAGCACCCCCCCCCCGTGACCCTTAATTGGACTAAGCGGGTATAGAAAATGAATAAATTAATAAAGAAGGCATCATGTCAACTGACATGAGTATTGTTTGATAACATGGAATATAGGCAGTTCTGAGACACACGGGATCCATATTATAAAGATCATCTAAAAAGGAAAAGATGTTGGTTCAGATGGTAAGTCTACATGCATTTATTTAAGTTTATATATCATAACACAGTCAACTCGACATGTGCATTCAGGGAGAGGCTGCCGCTGATTGCCAGAAAGCTGCATGTGCTGGTAAAAAAAAAAAAAAAACCTGATTAGCACCCTGTAACGTCACTTCCAAAAAAATAAATAAAAACAGTTCCTCTAAAAAGGTAGTAGGTGTGCGCGTGTGTGTGTATGTGTGTGTGTGTGTCCTATTATCAAATGATGTGGAAAGATAGGGCTGGCTCTAGCAGCGCCGCAGCGGAAATGCTCTCAGTGTATATGGATATCCGCACGTGAGCTGCGGTCATTCAGCAACAGTCGCAATACAGCCACAACACATGCAACACATCTGGCTGTAAATATGTGTTAGACCAGCAAAAAATAGGTCTAAGTCCAACACTGTCACTCACCCCACCCTACATGTGCTGGTTCACAACAAATGTACATTCTGCTTGCCTACACATAACGTCGGCAGTCACCTGCAGCAGTGTAATATTAATATGACAGCATGTTATGGCCAAATGTACAAAAGGAAAAAAAATAAATAAAACAGAGCAGGATGACGGAGAAAAAAATGTATGACCTAATTCGCTCTCTCCTTCTCTAAGAGACAGGTGACATTATGTTTGTAAAATACACAACAAAACTGAATTCAAAACAACCATTAAATGAAATAAGAGAAAACACTCATGGAAAAAAAACCCCTTACCTTTCTGCTGTACTACTTCACCTCAGGGAACTTTGTTGGCCGTTGTCCGCTGTATGCTTTGACAGGTTGGCCTTAGCACATTAATGTGGCAAAAATCCTTTCACTTGCATCTGCTTCATCAATACCACAGTGCTGTGCCTCTGGCACATTCCAGTTTAAAAGAAACAGATCCCGCTCTGGCTGATATCACATTCGGACTACAATACACTCATGCCTAATGAACATGGTAAATCCAACCCTTTTGCACACAGTGGCTGGCTTTGTTCCACTATTTCCCACCTTTTAAGTAGCAAAGTGTGTTCGGAAACGCCCCAAATGGGCAAATCCTTTTTGCATCCACCATCAAAATAGGGCTGTGAAGGTTTTTACACAAGAAGTAAGTCCTATATAGGTGCTGAAACCCATCAGTGCCTGTGCTTACCTTCGGATTCCATAGCGTGAAGCGGATCAGAGTCTACGAGTACCCCTGGTTGTGACGGAAGTTACTTCCTCAGCCAAAGCGGTAGCCATTTACAGCTGGATGAACCAGCACAATGCAGATGAAGTGTCTTGTCCAAGGACACAGACAGGTAGTGTGAACGGGAATCAAACCCAGGTCTACATATTGGGAGCCCAACTCGTATCCCACTGAGCTACCTGCTCTGCATTCTTTAGGTAAGGTGTATGTAAAATTATGTCCACAGCTGTAGACAAAGTCACCTGGGTGGTTTGGAAACTGGAGGCACCATAGACATCATAGACATCTGTGAAATACAAATGTGAGAAACGGAGACTGAAATCCATCATTGACTAGAAATGTCAATTTTTGGTGTCATTTTATATTGAATTTTAGTCTCATCCACCCCCAGCCTAATTCACCTATGAACAGTACAGGTGTTTTAAGGCGTTTTTTGCACCACAGCTGTTTAGTCTGGTTGAGTCAAACTCTAGTCTGGTTTCTCCCATGGTACAATTTGTTTGGGTAAATGTGAAAGTGACAATTGTTCTCAGTTGTGCAACAAAGCAACTGCTCAGATTCTTTGGAAAAATTGGTCTTGGTCTACCACCAAACAAGCTGCCATGCAGGTGGCTTGTGGTAAAAGCAGCCCAACCAGAAGTTCTACTAGCAGTGGGAAATCCCAAAGACTCTAACAAAAGCAACACTATTGTGCTTTAGCACAATAGAGTGTGACTGTTGTTCATGGCATCAGAGAGAAAAGTTGTTAAAACACAGGTGTGTGCACTTGTGTTTGACTATTGTACATATATTTTAGCAGTTCCGCATTTAAAAGTGGCTCAAATATAATGACTACACCGTGTTTATCATCAACTATAAAATGCCTTTTTCCATTCTGTTTCCAGCTGTCCATCATTATTCACAACTGACTACAGCCCTGAATGATATTCATGATCATGTATTTTTAGCTTTGAGGGGGAAAAAACATGAGGGACTGGCACAGAAACGTTTCTCCATGTGGTCTAGAGCAGCAGGTGGGACTGGAAGCTTGGTGACATCGTGACTTCTTGTGGAACCTAACATTGCTGTTATTTGTGAGAAATTATCATCTAACGTCACAAAAATGGAAATTTGGTTGCTGGCCAACAGCCTAACATTACCAGATAAATACATTATTTGCTCACAAACAAGCACAAGTCCATTTTTGCATCAGCTACATGCTAACTAGAAAGGTGGTTGTGCAAGGCACTCCCTGCATCCGAAAACTCAGTATGTAGTGATGTCGGTAACCTACTACCCAACCATTACTGTAGTATGTCCTAGAGGTATGCAAGCAAGTAGTAGGGACACAATTTGGACATCATATGCCGCCACCATTTTACCTGTCCTTTGATGCAGATATTTACAGATAACGCATATGCACATACCCACATATGCAGCGAAAATTTCTATTTCTAGCTTTTTTGAATGGTTCCTGATCTATGTATTTTGGTACAATCCCACAGCCCCTTGGATGCCTTTACAGTTTTCATCTATTTCTTCTATCTTCTTTGATTTTTTTTTTTCCAGGAAATTCTTTTTCGGTTACCAGGCTCCAGCTGCATCATGGGATAGCATAGTGTGGTCTGTTTCCACACTATGGAGGTAGTAGATCATCCAGGTACCGTTGGAATACTACTAAAGGCCTACTGAGTATTCGGACACCCTACGGATTGTGACAGACTGCTTTTCACCTGCTACATAGCAAGTTAATATGGGTATTTGGATGGAGCAACTGTCTTAACTTGGCTGAGCTGTGTAACTAGCTCAGTTGCCATTCAAATAACAAGTTGAATCTTGAAAGACTTAACTTGTATTTGTACACTGCAGCCTTGTCTTACAACCGACTCCAAACTGTACTAATGTTACTGAAACACTTTATAATTCGGTGGGGCTGAATTTTATAAAATTGAAAATGATATGTGACAGCTAGCCATTAAAGGTGCATCTTACAAAATTAGAATATCATGAAAAAGTTCAATATTTTTTGTCAGTTATTTCAGAAAGTGAAAATTTTATATATTCTCGACTCAATACACACAAAGTCAAATATGTCAAGCTTTTTTTATTTCAATTTTGATAATTATGGCCTACAGCTTAAAATATTAAAAAACTGAATCTCAAAATATTAGAATATTTCATAAAATCAATCCAGAAAAACGGTTTATAATACAGAAATGTAAAACTTCTGAAAATTATGTTCATTTATGCACTCGATACTTGGTTAGGACTCCTTTTTGCATGAATTACTGCAACAATGCGATGTGGCATGGATGCAATCAGCCTGTGCCACTGCTGAGGTCTTATGGAAGCCCAGGTTGCTTTGATAGCGGCCTTCAGCTCTTCTGTATTGTTGGGTCTGGTGTCTCTCATCTTCCTCTTCACAATACCCCATAGATTATGGAGTATTGTCTATGGGGCCAATCAAGTACAGTAATACCATGATCAGCAAACCAGTTACTAGTAGTTTTGGCACTGTGGGCAGGAGCCAAGTCCTGCTGGAAAAGGACATCAGCATCTCCATAAAGCTTGTCAGCAGATGGAAGCATGATGTGCTCTAAAATCTCCTGGTATTTGGCTGCATTGACTTTGGACTTGATAAAACACAGTGGACCTACACCAGCAGGTGACATGGCACCCTAAATCATCACTGAATGTGGAAACTTCACATTGGACTTCAAGCAACTTGAATTCTATGACTCTCCACTCTTCCTCCAGACTCTGAAATGCAAAGTTTATTTTCATCTGAAAAGAGGACTTTGGACCACTGAGTAACGGTTCAGTTCTTTTTCTCTTTAGCCCAGGTAAGACACTGCTGACATTGTATCTGGTTCAGGAGTGACTTGACACTAGGAATATGACACTTGTAGTCCATTTCCTGGACACGTCTGTGCGTGGTGGCTCTTGATACACTGACTCCAGCCTCAGTCCAATCTTCATGAAGCTCCCCTAAGTTGTTGAATCGACTTTGCTTGACAATCTTCTCAAGGCTGCGGTCATCTCTGTTATGTTGCTTGTGCATCTTTTCCTACCACACTTTTCCAATTCAGTCAACATTCCATGAATATGCTTTGATACAACACTCAGTAATGACCTTCTGTGGCTTACCCTCCTTGTCCAGGGTGTCAATGAGTGCCTTCTGGACAACTGTCCAGTCAGCAGTCTTCCCCATCATTGTGGTTGTGTGCACTGAACCAGACATGGTATTTATACTGCATAAACAGTGAGTAACTCAAACTTGAAAAGAAGTATTCTAATATTTTGAGATACATGTTTTTCAATTTAACTTAATCACTGTAATTATCAAAATTAAAATTAAAAAATGCTTGAAACATTTGCATATAATTGCATATAATGAGACTGTAATGAGATATAATGCATGTCATGAGACTAAAATATATAAAATTTTCACTTTCTAAAATAACTGACAAAAAATATTGAAATTTTCACGATATTCAAATTTTTTTAGATGCACCTGTATATGATAATTTCACCATTTTGGACACTGTTTTTGTCACTTCAGATCTTGACAGCTTGAGATTAGGTATTAGCAGAAATTCACATGTACAAGTTCATGTTCAAATCTCGAGTAAATATTTCCCCTGCTTCAGAAAATCCAGATAGCAGTAAGTTACAAATTTCCACTGCCAACATATTTTGACTAAACCCCAACAAAAGATGATCTGTTGTTAGTCACCAGAATATACTCTACTCTGATTTTCCTGTTTGGGTCCATGTAACACTGATTGTGTAAACTCACAGAGAAAAAAACTGTCCAAAGAATGTGGGGTATGTCAGTGTACTTGACTTTATGTTCTCATCGACTAGCGGCAAGCTGGAAACAATCTTGGAGTGTGTTCAAAGCTGTCTTGGTCAGAATTAATGACATCCATGATTTTTAAATATAGAATTTAAAATATGTTTAGAAATGAATGCAAATGAAACAGTTTTATGTAATCAAAATATTTAATAAAATGTCCAAATTTATTGAACAACAAAAATGCTTTCATAAAGTGAAACGTGTGTGTGTGTGTGTGTGCGTGTGTGTGTGTGTGTGCGTGCGTGTGTGGTTGCGTGTGCGTGTGTGTGTGTGTGTGTATGTGTGCTGAACATAATTATTGGTGCACTCTGATGAATTTAAATCATTACTTTCACAACCAGTTTTCTTTAGATGTGCCAGTCTCAACTCTGTCATATACATCAACATTTCTAAGTCACTGAATATGTCTTGGACTTCATTTACATCAT
>OMMV01005294.1:1474-11631 GCA_900302635.1 Chatrabus melanurus
AGACAGACCTGGATGGCAACCTCCCATGCGCAGAGAAACGTGCCACATGTCCAAAATGTTGTAGCTGACATTCACTCACAATGCAAGTGATACTCTTCATCTTAGTCTCCCTAAGTAACCATTAATTTCACAAAAAGTCATTCCAGCGGTACCCAAGGATCCTCCAAAGAGACCTAAGACATCTCGTCATTGTCTTAAGTCACTGGTCTCACAACCATACAGTAAGACAGGAAGTATCAAGCACCAGATCCCTAAAGACTTGAACCTTCATTCTCCTGCAAAGATCTTGACATCGCCAAACACCTATGTTCAGCGACCTCATGACTCCAAATTCTCTTGTCAGGTCTTTTTCTATCTCAGAGGCCGAGGACCCAGAGATATGAATGTCACTGCTGAGATAAGTGAAAATCTCTACAGTTTCAACACATTCACCACACACTGATGGCCAAGTCCAGAAAGTCATTGGAAGCCTGGCAAGGTAGTACTCACAGTAGGCCCAGGTGCCTTGGACCATGCCCAAGCACAACTTTCCCCCCTCTCTACACCCTCACTGGCCTGCACTCCACATTCGGAGCTGATGAAATTAGTTTTATGGAAGGAGGTGAAGTAATGCAATATTTATTATGACCAAATAGCACGGGATAAGAAAACTTGATATAAATGAGAGATGGTTGTGGCTACTCAATAAACAGGCCAGACGAACAGCCGTCACTCCTCAAAAAAAAGAAAAGAAAATTACCAAGCTTCTGCACTTTTTTCTTTGTTCCCATGCTGAAAGAATTGATTCCTCTTGACAGTCACTTTTTATTGTCTAGCTTCAAGTTATCTGTCAGGTCAACTTTTTCATTATTGGCTGTATGCGCTCTGCAGAGGTGCGCAGCGATGCATTTCTTGTGCAGAGCATTTGGTCTGAGGACCTCTCATTCAGGCACAAACAGACATCTGCATACAGAGCCGTGGTTTTTGTTTTGCATGCGACAAAGTAGGTGATCCAAAGATGCACAGTGTGTTTTACAAATGCGTCTTTACGTGCCTCCATGCTTGAGATAAATGGCAGAAAACTCCTTTTACACATATGCATGTGTTCACACAGGGTTAATCATAACCTGAGGGAATTCCTATGGATCATTTTACAGAAGATAAAAGGCAGCAAAATGCTGACATGGATGCGCGCAGTCCGTATGGTGCATTTGGATGCGGTAAAATACTGATCATTTCTGGTAATAATGACTTAACCCCACCTCTCCATATAAAACCTGTCCCATCTGAATAAATTACACAATGAGGGATTTATCAATCAATCATGCTGCCAGCATGCCAAGATTTTTGTGGAGGCAGCAGATGATGAGGACATATTTTGCGGCTTTGCTCGCTGATATTCATCAATGAGGTGAGAAACCAGATGCATTTTTAACCCAAATGTTGTTGAATGAATTGAAGATTGTATTATCCAATTAGTAATAATAATATTAGTAGTAATTGTTAAATAGAACAGTCGTGTCAGTGATATGATGTCGGTGCTCCTGCATTGTTTGTGATCACGCTACATGTGGCCTCGGCCAAGTCCAGCTGGATCGCGGCCCAGACCACCTCTGCAAGTCGGGCCAGACCCACTCCAGCTGGCCGGTCCCGGCCACAGCCCAGAGCATTCACGCTAGTCAACCAAACTGGACTTTGGGGACATAACACGCTCGGGCGTGGTCCAGAGTGCATAGTGTGAATACACCCTTAGTGTTGATCCAGGACAATTGTAAACCCAGACACTCCGATTGCCAACTCAGCTTCACAAGTGCTACAATCAGGGCATCCACTGATTCTGCAAAGATCACAGCATGAAGTTAAGGTCAGTAAACATTTCCTCGCTAACAAAGGCACCTAAGCTGCTGGTTTCCACAACCTGACCCAATATCCATGCTGCAGTCCCAGCAGAGTGTATTTTACTCTGCCAAATTTACTGTATACAGAGATGAATTCAGGCTTAAATTACTCAGAGATTCCAAGTTTATACATACAGTATATTTGACATATACTAACAGATAGTTAACAGTATATTTAATGCACACACTATGATTAGAATTTGAACAATATTCATTGCAGTTTTTTCTTGATATTTTCCCATTTTTATGTGAACTCAATACACTGTATATTTTTGGGCTGAGGTTTTTACAGCTGGGTGTTCTTCCTATGCCAACCGTGCTTGATTTTATTGGGCTTAGGACCGGGAGCAATTTGTGATTCATTGTCTGGCTCAAGAGCTGACAAGCTTATTAATCAGTCAGTATCAGGCAACATGTACTGGCAATATGATGTGACTGTATTATTGTTGGTGCCCCAACAATAATACAGTCACATCATATTGCCAGTACTCTTTAACTGATACTGTATATTTTAAAGTGTTTTCGTCAACTGTGAGTCATTACAGTGCTAATTCCCTAGTCTCCATAAAGATTTGACATCGCAAATGAATAAACTTCTATGACTTATTAGGGTGCAGCATGTCATCACAAGGAATATTGTGCACAGTGCCCACACAATTTTATAAAATGGTGCATATAACAATGACATTGTTCCAGTGGATGGGATATGTATGCTTCACACTGATCTACCCTGAAGGAATGACAGTATTCCAAGGCTGCATCGTATTTGCATATATATTAGTGCAATGAATTTGAAATGACAGGACATTGTGTTTTTGGTGTAATTTTAGCAGTGAAAACCTCACATGGCTTGTCATGCTGCAAGGTACACTACTTCAGATTCATGCAAATTAATTATTTGTGGTCCAGTGATATCATAATATATGTTTCTGTGTGTAATCCATACTGGTTTGAGTTAATTCAATTCAATTTATTTATACAGCACCAAACCACAGCATAATTTGCCCCAAGGTGCTACACACGAGCAAGGGTTAAACCTTACCCACCCCATGAGCAAGCATATTGGCAACAGTGGTAAGGAAAAACTCCCCCAGGCATTTTGTGATTATAAGAAGAAACCTCAAGCAGACCAGAATAAGTGGGGTGACCATCTGCTTTGGCCATACTAACAAATAAAAAAAAAGCATAACACGGAATTGTCAGCACATGCAGTGATGGAAATGTCGCAGCTAAGCAACCATACTGTACATCAGTGTTTCTCAATCCTGGTCCTCGGGACCCAAAGTACTGCACATTTTCCATTGGTCCCTGAACTAATCAGAGCAGATCAGCTCAGTCAGCTGTTGATTAGCTGAACACACCAGACTGAGCTGATCTGCTCTGATTAGTTCAGGGATAAATGGAAAATGTGCAGTACTTTGGGTCCCGAGGAACAGGATTGAAAAACACTGCTGTAGTCCAGTGTTCATAATGACACATGGCCAAAAGGACAAGCAGGAGGTGAAGACCACAATCCTAGCAAAGTAGACCACACTAGTAAATCAGTGATTGCTTCAATGTCAGAGCAGTCATTGCACTAGGATATTCCCCAGTTTTTACCCCAACCCTGATGCATCTACAGCCTTCTAGTGTCACATCCAGTAGTCACTTCCTGTTTTATTTTGTAGGTCCCTTGTATTTCTTGCCTCTGCTTTTTTCCTATCTCACCAGCTGTCTCTAATTTCCCTGATTGCCTCCCTCTCTATTTAACCTCCCTTCTCTCATTCATTCTCTGCTAGATTGTCTCATAGCGTTATACAGAGCTTTCCCGCCTTCCTTCTTGTGTTTGTCTTCTTGGTTCCCGACTCTGGCTTCGTCTCTCCAGTGCTGAGTACTTGCCTGCCCCTCTTGACCTCGGTACCTGTTTGGACTGTCTCTTTGGTTTGGACCCATTGCCTGTTTACCGATGACGCTAACTGGTTTGCCCTTTATGGTTATCGTCTGCTTTGTGAAACCTCTGCTTACATTAAAGACTCTTTTAACCACTTACCTGTGTGTCTTTCTGCTCTGGGGTCCTCGGCTGTACAAACATTATTAGATCTACAAAATGCCCCATATTCCACAAGAAAGTTCTATGATTCAAAAGCTCCAATGTAGGCTACACACATCTCCGTGCAGAAGAGTCAAAAGAAGTAATTTAGCATGAGTTATCCCCCTTCCATTCACAGTCCCCAACTTTTTCAATGCAGACACTCATCCACATGATCCACCGATCCTCATCAATGTGTGGACATTTCTGTCCCGGCCCAATGCTGTCATCATCCTTGGTCCATGGCAGTGATCTGCCACGATGACCCTGCTGCTTTCTTCTCTGGTAGCGAAACAGTTATGACCTTGAGTTTATATGATATATGACAGCATATTAGTGTTTAATAGTCACCATAGGTGTTTCTTTAAGTGATTCCTCAAAATAGCTATTGTAGATGTCCCCTATACATAAGCATTGGGCCAAAAATGTTTTCCTTGTCCTGTGATCTTGACTTTGAACTTCTTTTTTACTTTTAAAATTTTTTTTCCTCAATATCAACTCCCTTTGTCCTTGACTGTCCAATCATTTCACCAGGTTTAGTCCAAATTGGAGTTATTCTGTACACACAGGGACAAATGGACACATAGGCCAAAAACCAATATCCCCACATAAGCTTCTGTGGTGTGCAGGTGTAAAAAAAAAAACTGTGTGTGTCAAAGACACAGGAGATATATTATCAGGGGTGCCTGTGGTTGGTTCTGAGCCCCATGCAGTGTCTCTCTCCACAGTTAGTGCAGAGGAAGGATATTCCCCACTTCCTTACATTACGGCTTGCTCCACACACAGCATAAAGTACAGGGCTAAGGACATTTACGAGAATTAACCGCTGGGTATAGTGCAGACAAAACACAACTGATCCAGTATTTTAAAACTGTATGACAAATTGTGGTACAAGTTACGGAATTTGACAAAGATGAATCTAGGCAACTCTGAATTTGTGTTTAGAAAGAAAGATTAAATCACTTTGATCCAATTTGAGATTTTTGTTGTTGCTGTTTTGATGGCAGGTTTGAAACTTAAATAAAAATCACATAAAAGATTGGGGAAATTTTCAGAAAATAACTTCAAACTATTATTAGTTTACAGCTCACAAACACTTCTTTGAGCTCCATTAGGAATTCATTTCATTATGACATAAATTAAATCCATTATTATTGCAACAATGCATTTGTTCAGCATCAGAGTTGCCAATTCCACTTATAATATTCGACTTTGTTGTTCTTCTTCTTCTTTGTCACTTGTCAAAAAAAAAAATCATGTGGCATGGGTTGAACGTTTGTGGACTTGTTAAAAATATAGTTGCTTGATAAGAAAATCTGGCAAGCAACTTTGTTTTTTTGCATGCATGCTCACTATATTTGCTTTTGATTTTCCCCAAAATAAATACTTTACCAGCATTACAATTAGCTGTAATTTTGAGATATACAACCTAAATAAAGGTACTTCATAATGACAAGATTTCAATACAAAGTAAATTTTGTCACTTTTGCAAAAAATTGAAGGGGATTCTGCCTTCAATTTTGGTATTGAAATTTACATACCTGGTATGTGAAATTATTGTTCCAATAGAGAAGTATTGTGATGGGAACACTTTCATGAAAGTGTGAATAATACCAAAGTCAATGGAAGTCACTTTTAAAATATCAATTAAAAATAATCCTGGATCTGTATCAGCCTCAAAACTAACTTTTGTTTGACCCAAGGCCTACCTCGCCTCCAAATTTTATTTGAAATCTGTTTGTTGAGACATGCTCTTAATATGCAGACAACGTGGGTGGAAAACATGATGCCCTTGTGAATATAGCTGATGATGCATCAAAATTTAACAAGTTAATTTGAAAGGAAACAATGCATTTTTAAATATAGTTGTCTTAGTGTGGAGAATTGACCATTGCTCCCTGCCCTCCCGTGTATAGGCACACTATTGGTTCTTATACAACTGATGCCCCTCGTGGAAAAACACGGCTGATGTGGAAGCTGTCTTTGGAAATGTACTGTACATTCTCTATCGGGTTAGACATCCTTGTACGGAAACATTTTAATCATGATGGATTTGTTGATTTCCGCACTATTTGTAATGGTGTTTCACTTCAGTGAGGAAATATTTGGGTGACTGCTGTCAGACTGGATGCTGTCGATGACATGCACAATGTCTCTTTCCAGCATGTGGGGGACAATAATGATGGACAAACAATAGGAATGGCAGCACAGGAAGTATGCATAAGAGGACAGGAAATAGGAAGCACAAGCCGGAATAAACGCTGTTGAAATAGACGGAGGGAAATTTCCGTTCCACTGTCTTCAAGTATTCCTGCAACTCAGACTTCTGCTGGTCTTCAAACACAGAGCGTGAGTCTTTCCTGAAATGAAAGGACTGACAGAAGAAATTTTCCATGAATGAGAATACACAATTATACAAATCAGCACCATGGAGATATGGGTGAATCCACATCCAGCTGGTTATCTGGTGACATCTGACCAGTCTTATTTATGAGCGATATATGGAAACAAATCATAGTGCCACAACCACTAAAAATCTCAAGTTTCTAATCTCCGCCTTTTTTCAGTAAATGTTTGCAGACTTGCGTTGTGCAGTTTCTCCTCCAGTTCTACAGGTGGCACTATAGCTCAATAAACAGTTAGCTACTACAGCTGTGGAAAGTATGTTGATCAAGTACCAAGTACGTACATCAAGATAGTACTATAAACAAACATCCACCACATAGTCAGCTGATTTTATTTATTTTTTATATAGTGGCTATCTTTCCCGGCACACTGGAACAATTAGACTAAATAAATTTTTTCCAGCACTGGAAATATTGCCAGCTGGAAACTGTGATCAATGACTTCAGTTTGAATTCTGCTGGCAATGGCATCACACAGTGTTATTGTTGGTGCCGTTTTGCAATCTTTTAGGTTAAGCTTAGGGTAGGGTTAGTTTATATTATTATAGATTATATTTTTCTGTCAGGTCTGAAAAGGTAATTGATCACATGACCACTGTAAATGTGGTCACGTGACAGCAGTTGGAAAAATAGACTGACAATCACCTCAACTTCGGTTTGAGCGATGCTCTTGGAGGCTGAGAAACCACTGCAATAGACAAAGCATCAGGTGGCAGTCACCACGGGAGCCACCACATGGTTTTCTTTGAGCAATTCCAAGTGTGTGAGTGGTTGCTAAGTGAACATCAACAATGCAAGTTGGTCACGTGATGACCCACTGATTGCCTAGAAACCAATCGCAATTGAGTGTTCAGGTCATGTGACCTATTTCTCACTGTTCCCTATGGCCCTATTTCCGTGATGGACCCACATTTAAACCCACAATTCCTTACAAATGTAGGTGAAAAACAATTGATCTCACATACACAATAGAAATTATAATTATTATACCCCTATGTCCATTTGAGGGACATAGGAGTGAGTCTTTTAGAGTAACACGTTTGTGTTATTATCCCCTAAAAGTCAGTTTTCAAACACTATACCATATCTAGAACCCATGGAATCCCACAGGCAAGGCACTAGTTATAGTTTTACTTTTCTTAGCTATTTATCCATGTGATTCTTCTTCTTTCCACTGCTCCCGTTTGCTTGTGTTTACCACAGCAGATCCAGTATAGATCCACATATTAACTTCGGACAAGTTTTTCACCAGATGCCCTTCTTGATGGAACTCCACATCTACAAGGAGAAAGAATCTAATGTGCATGTTTGTGATGGTGGCAGGAAAGTCACACCGATGTGTGAACATGCAAACTCCACACAGAAAGGAACTGGGTATTGGTGGGCTTGAACCCACCTTCTTCCTAACCACTGCTGTACCGTGCTGCCTATTTATCCATATGTATCCATGTGATTACCCCTTAATATTTGGGCAGCTGGGTTGGGTGATTGATCTGGATCAAGACTAAGATTCAGGCTTTCAGTGGCTTCCTGGACTCAACCGTCAGAAGTGTATCTGTATGTGGCGAAAGTGTTGAACCTGTGGAGAGATTCATTTGTCTCGACTGTAACATTCATATCTCTGGGTCCTCGGCCTTTGAGAAAGAGAGATGCCTGGGTGGAGCTTATGAAGTCATGAGATCGCTGGACAGAGGTGTTTGGCAATGCTCATACCTTTACAGGAAAATGTCCAAGAAGGTCCAACTCTAAGGTTTTGATGCTTTCTGTCTTACTGTATAGTTGTGAGACCTGGATGCTAACCAGTGGCCTAAAGTGATGACTGGAAGTTTTTGGTAGTAGGCCCCTCCCTACATAGTATCCTGGGGTACATCTGGAATGACTTTATGTCAAACGTACTTTTGAGAGGTGGGGATGGAAAGGTTGTCTGCGTGGGTGGTTGCCATCCAGGACTCATGGTGGTTCCATAGTGTACTGGGTGCAGAAACGTGGCACCAGCACATGCTCCCACACAAAACCTGATCTGTAATTTGGCCACAATTCTCCAAAAGAAACATCCCAGCAATCTTTGGTGTTCTGTAACTCTTTCAGTCTTTAAGAATCGAGTCCATTCAAATCAATTTGAATTGACTCAAGACTGTCCGGATCAATCTTGCATCAAATCAGGAGAACAGAGGGGATATCCAACCCAAACAGAAGTACAGACTATTGTCAGTGCATGCAATTTTTGGTGATGATCTTGATGCGGATCCAGGAGTTAATTGTCACTTTCTTTATTATTATGAGTGTTTATATTTATCAATATCTCAAAAACTAATATCCATGTGTTGAAAAACAATATGTTTCATGACTGCTCACAAAGTTGTTCTGGATCTGGACAGGTCAGGCAGATTGTTGCTACTTGCTGGATGTCTGCACTCTAATGTCTGTCTGCTGCTTGAGTTTAATATTGGCCAAATCTGTTTCTCTTATATTTTGGACTGTAATGTTTTATTTTAATGTATTTCTCTTGTAAAGCACCTTGAATTGCCTTGTGTATGAATGGCGCTATATAAATAAAATTGGCTTGCCTTGCCTTGCCTTATATATTATTGATAAAGTAATATTTTACATGTCAAGTTTCAATTTTAATCTTGACAGAATTGCTCTACACATGATCACCATTGCTTTATAACTATTTCAAGTAAAAGGTAATAACTAATTAGTTATTAGACTTCAAACCTTCTTGTCAGATTCCAGGAAACAGAATTAGCATATTTCATCATAGTGAAGAGTCTGAAAGTTTGGTGTATGAGATTGTGAGACATTTTGGAAGAGCTTAGTCACCAGGTTACGGAGAACAAAAGTCCAAGACTTTGGGATCCTGTTTCTTCCTGTTTTACTGTATGATTGTGAGATCTGGACACTAATCACTGACCGAAGGCAATGTCTTTTGTGCTAGGTCTCTTCGGAGGATCCTTGAGTAACACAGGAATGACTTTGTGTCAAATGAATGGTTACTTAGGGAGAGTCAGATGAGGTATACTACATACATTGTGAGGTAACTTCAGCTATGACATTTTGGCCATGTGGTGCGTTTCTCTGAGCTTGAGGAACCCAGCCACTGAAAAAGGCCAAGGGTATGTCTATACATCACCAGTCTGCAGCTAATAGATGGATACTTTGGGGAGATGGGGATGGATTAGTTGTCTGCCTAGATGGTTGCCATCCATGAGTCAGGGCAGTTCTGTGATGTGGTCAATGCATTGGCACACGGCACCAGCGAATGCTCCCAGACCAGACCTGACAGTTAAAATGTATCGATTGTTTGTTTGTTTTTTAAGGCTATTTATTGGTTTGTATCATGGAGGTTGTTAGGCCTATTTTGGGGGGGCTGAAGCCCCCCTAAAATCTTCCTAAGCCCCCCTAACAATAATTATAGTAATGATAATAATTTGGATTTTTAAAAATTTATTTTTATTTTTTTGGAAATCAATGTAGGCATGCACTTAACATAAAAAAGCAAGACTATGAGTTGAAATAAATAATAATACAAGTTGCTATTATTTGATTAAAATGATCATTGTAGTTGTTTCCCCTGCTATACTAGCCAGGCGGGGGGCACTAGGACCCAGGGGTAAGCTCGGGATCAGAGGTTCTGCATTAACTTTCCTAAACTGTCAGCAGAGTTTAAGCAGAAGAAGGAGGATTCATGCGCAGTGAATGACACACAGAGTGAAATTGTAAGTCGGTGTTAATGACTGTTAATTGCTTAACTTTTCCTATGTTGACTTAAGGGGCTATCTCACCTGCGATTTTTCACATGTGGTA
>OMMV01005297.1:3525-14138 GCA_900302635.1 Chatrabus melanurus
GCACGCCAGTGAGGTTCAACAGCTTTAAACATGCATTGTTGCATATTAATATTAGAGACTGTCCTCACCCGCTCCCCCCAAAAAATGACCCCAAAGTTCATTTGTGCAAACACCTTATTACTACTTGGCAAACAGCGACCTCCAGCTACTATTTAATTTTCTTTATGAAAAAAGTTCAAGAAACACTCCTGTGGGTCGTATTTGACAGTATGAACAAACGACCTACATGGTTGTAAGGATTGGAGGACTAGTTATAATATTGTCATATTATTTATCATGTGTTACTTGACTACATAGATGTGTGTGTGCGTTAATGACAGAGAGAGATACACAGATACAAGGAGACAGAGAAAGATAGTTCTCACGTAAATATATTTTTTCCCCCTGCTCCCACTCTGTTATAACAATCCATCATGCTAACACACTATTGCAAGTGACTGGCGATGATATGTGCAGGCAAGCAGGGTGTACATGCCTTGCGTACCTGCTTATGTAAGGCGCCCTGAGTGTTGCATTCTTTATACAGCGCTGGACTTTAGACCTGGTTTTTGCTGGTCTAAGGCTCAAATGCTTTCTGGTGATAGACAATATCAACACACCAGCTCCGTACCTGACCACAACTTATTTTTAGACCAACAAGCCCACACAAATGGTATCGTAATGCAGAGGACGTGGGTGCAGGGCGTAAAAGTGACATCTGCACTGGGCTGTGCGCTGGTTTGTGATGGGTCAAAGATGGGGTCCCAAGGGTGCTATCTTCAGGTTCTATAGCTCTTCAGGTTCTATAACACACGGTCTAAAAAAGAAATCCATTTGTGGCGTGTCTGAGCACACAGGGCTGGATTAATGGTGCTGGGGTATTAAACGGATGCAAGTGAAAGGCGTGAAGAGGTTTTGTGGTGAGGAAATGGATCTGCATGGAAAGGACGAACGTGCTCGGCAACAGAGACATAATGGTGGTCACATCTGCTGTGAGAATAGTGTCCACTGAAGTGCATGGGGCAAGCTTTATTTGTCTGTTCTAAGGTCTGAGTGTGTGATCAGTGTTTGTCATGTGTTTTGTATCAAAGCACGGGCTGTTACACAATGCAATGAGGTATTATCAGTATCTACCTTTTTGTTTCAAACCATGTTTAATATCCGGGCTGCTGTGACACTCTGTTCATCCACACAGCCCCAGCCACGAGGAAGAAAGGCAGCCTAAAAATATGGTGGAAATCAGTTTCATGTCTCTTGTATGCACTATTCACTGTGCATAGAGTGTGGCCAACCCACTTCTGTAAGGCTCATCTGAGTGCTGAACACTTTAAAAAAAAAAACACAAAGTCATTGCACAAGAATTTAGACCTGCTTTTAGGTAGACTAAAGCACAAACGCTTTCTTGTAACGGATGATAGGAACCTTTGTGAATGGCCACACCTCAATTCCTCCCCCAAGAAACAATGTTCAGTGTTAAAAGTCCTCTGACCAAGAATGCGGTCAGACTAGAATCAACATAGGTCTGAGTTTTGCCAGATGGACAGCCCTTCAAGCTGAAAAAGGGCTCCAACTGGGGTTTAATTGTCATTGTGGAGGAAGGAGGGTTGGAGAAGAGTGGCCAAAGAGGGACGGCGGTGTTTTGGTCCTCAGATGCTGGTGCTCGTGCGACATCTAGTGGTACTAAATCATTTTATTAGCACCTTTAGAGGGCAAGACCAGCTAGCAATGTCACAACTACAAAGAAGTGTACCATACAACCATAGAAAGTACAATATTACTTCAATAGCACCATGCGCTTGCTGTGTTCTGGTAAACATGGCTCACATTAGAAGAGTCAGCAGCGAGACAATTCTGTTTCGGCAGTGAATGCCATAAACAAGCTTCTAGTAAATTTAAATGAGAATAGGGTCACCAGCAAAATCATTACAGACTGTTTGTGCCTGAGTGAACTGTGGCTGTCCTCTTCATGTGAAAATGATGTAGTGGCATAATTGTTATGCTGTACCGTAGCCACAAACCCTCTTTGGGATGAGCTTGAAGTGGATGATTGAACAAAATCATGTTTGATTTCTATTCCAGAAAGTGCACAAGTCAAAACACAGAGGACAACAAAATCATCACAGAGAGACACAACAACACGATGCTGGTGACCAAAGAAAAACTACTGTGGCTGTTAAACTTGAGATTGTCACATGTACCGTGGACGCTAATATGACTAGCCATAAAGCCAGTACATAGATACTACAGACAGCTATCAGGTCAGGTCTGGGAGCATGTGCTGGTGCCATGCATTTCCGCATCCACCGCACAATGGAACCACCTTGCATCATGGATGGAAACTACCCAGGCAGACATCGACTGCAGCCAGGTGAAACGTGTGCATCCCCTTGACCTTCCCCAGCCGTTGGGGTCCTCAGCATTGAAGAATTTGTGTGGCTCATGCCATGTCGTAGCTGACGCTCCCCCACAATGCAAGTGATACTCCTAATCTTAGTCTCCCTAAGTAACTGTTCTTTTCTCACAAAGTCATCCCAGCAATACATAGCCAAGGATCCTCTGAAGAGACCTGGTACCAAAGACATCTAGTCGTCAGCTTAGGTCACTGGTTAGCGTCCAAGTCTCACAACCATACAGGAAGACAGGAAGCACTAGCACCCAAAAGCATATGGATAGCAATTTCTTAATTTTTTATTAAAAATTTATTATTATTTATTTATTATTTTATTATTGGTGCTGGATAGTAATGACATCAGAAAATGTGAGTGGCAGCATGAAGCAGATGAGAGTCTACAACTCACCCTGGACAGGACTCCAGTACAACAGGGGTTACTCCCCTAGCCAAGGCTGGTACCTATTTACAGCTGGGTGGACTGGAATAATGCAGATGAAGTCTCTTGTTCAAAGACAAAGACGGGTAGAGTGACCAGGGATCAAACCCAGGTCAACATACTGGTAGCCCAACGCTTTATCCAGAGTGATAAATCTATTAGTGTGACCCTAACTTAAGTGCATAAAAAAGAATGCTAGTAACACTTCAATAAATATGTTTAGGCTTCATACTGTATATTGTTTATTACTTTGTAAACCAGAAAGCTTTTGATTTTAATTATTTCAAACTGTTGTTAATACGCCTGAGTGAAACAGAAGGGATGCATGTCACAAATAGTGTGAAATAATTTTCATACCACTCTGAAAGTAGCGTTCATTCATTGTCTCCCTTAAGTATTCTTGAACTAGTATTTCATGCAGCTGATGTAAACTCATTCTTATTTAATATAATATTGATCAGTCATACAAAACCCTGTTCAGAGTTTAGGGCACAGTCATTGTATAAATAAAAATGTGCATTTACCGTGACAATATTTTTAATTTCTCAGTGAGTCTGCTCAAGACTTGATTTTGTACTAAGACTGATAAACATACACATGCATGCACACAAACACACTCCATCAGCCTGTGCCGGAGGCTCCATGGTGCCAAATAATAAAAAGACATTCTCAGTGATTAATACACTGCTCCTGCAGCCTATGGAAAACTGACGCCGATACTCAATCATGTCCTGAATTTATTAGAAAATATTGATTTTGTGAGTGAGACAGAGTGAGACAGACAGACGGAAGAGACAGAGAGGAGCCAGAGATGAGGACAGAGAGACAGATGAAGACAAACAGGCGGGGAGGAGAGAGCAACAAGCATCGGCGATGGTGATGTCATCTTTCACTGTTAATTGGAAAATGTGACGTGAATGAATGCACTGAACTTTTTTCATAACTACTCCCAAAAGCGGCCGACAACTTTGGCAGAAGTTTGAGATTCTGCACAGTTCATGCAGTGCGTCTGGCCTCAGGAGTGCCGCGCCTCTGATGTGACCCTTTATCTCTGATGCTGACAGCGTCCTGTCTGCTGCGGCAGTGACTGATGTGGCGAGACAATGGTGGAGTGGTGCAAGTCGCTTTAAAGTTACAGACATTCTAAACCCAGCAGTGGAAGCCTGGCCCAGAATTCAAAAAGCTCAAAGACTGACAAGTATCCTTGTGAATTCCATAAATCAAGGTCAGATCATGAGGAGACTTCGCGTTTGTAGGCGATCCTTGCTTTATATTGGAGTCGGTGGTATGTTTTCATCTTTGATCAGGCTAATTTGGGAGGTGGTGTTCTGGAGGTTACAGCAGCGGGAGTGTGACCAGAGGATCTTCCGTTTGATTCCCTGTCAGACAGGCAACTCATTAAGGTGCCCTTGAGCAAGGTCCCAATCCCCAAGTTGCTCCTCGTGTGCAGTTGAGTGCCTTGCATTGCAGCACACTGACATCAGTGTGTGCGTGCGTGTGTGTGTGTGTGTGTGTGAATATGAGGCATCATTGTAAATCGCTTTGAGCGTCTGCATCAGATGGAAAAGCGCTATAGAAATGCAGCCCCTTTACCATTTCCTTTAATCAACATTCAGGTACTAGCCTCCTGTGAGACCAGAATAAGAATGTAAAAAAGACCAAAGATGTTAAAGGAGTCATATCATACAGCTTTTCTTTCTCCATGCTGAATTGGAGTTATGTCAGGAAGGGCATCTGGGGTAAAATCTGTGCCAAATTCCACTGCGGATCTGTACCAGATCTGCTGTGGCAACTCTGAACAGGGCGACTCTGAGCAGGGCCTATATCTGTCTTACTTCTTTAAGGCTGGGGCAGCCAAAAAGAAGTAAGACCTATAGGGGCCCTGAGGCCCTTTGATGATAATGCTCATCTCCGGATTCCATAGCATGCAGCAGATGAGAGTCTATTACTCCCGCGAATGCCAGTCCGACTTAGGTTACATCCCCAGCCACAGTTGGTACCCAGTTACTGCTGGATGGACTGAGACAATGCAGATGAATTGTATTGTCCAAGGACACAGACAGATAGCATGACCTAGGAACCTAGGTCTACATATTGGTAGCTCAACTCCTTATCCCATGGAGTTACCTGCTCTGTATGCAGCCAGAAGAAAGAAAAAAAGATTATCCACCTTCTCAACAGGTGTGGTCTGGGAGTGTTTGAAAGTGCCGCACGTCACTGCAGGCATCACACTGTGGAACCATCCTGGGTCCTGATTGGCAACCACCCAGGCAGTCCATCTCCACCTCCTCAAAGTAGCCATCTACCTGCTGCAGCCAGGTGCTGGGGCCCTCAACATTGGCGCACCTGCATAGTGGATCATCCTCAGAGAAACACCCCCATGGCCATAATGTCATTGCTGATGTTCTGTCACGATATGAGTGGTACACGTCATCTGAGTCTCCCTAAGTAACAGCTGTCAACAAAATAAGTCACCAGGTGTCAGGAAAACATTTTAAAGTTCATAAAGGTGATGCTTCCTTTAAAAAGCTCACTTTAAGATCTGAAGGAAATATCCTGATTCTATGCCCGTAACTTTAAATAGAAACAAGCTGGTGCGTACCACGGGGCAGAGAGGGGGTGTCTCCATTTCTCTCCCATGGGGCATGTGGGCATGTCGCACAAACCACAGACCACCGCAGTGGGCGTGTCTCACAGAGTGAGCATGAGTCCAAAGAAGGAGTTCAGTGACACATGCCATCTGAAACAAGTTTTCAAACCTATATTTTGCTTACAGCAGTGAGCTTCTACATACACAGACCTAGAACTATAACATGAAAACCAACTGTATCAGGCAGATAAATTTAAAAAAAAAACATTTTTACACAATATGACCGCTTTAACTGTCCTTTTGTTTTAAATTGCAGCTCCTGTAGCACTGCTTCTCTTGGTGGATAAAAAAAGCAGACAAAGAAATCAGTTAACTGCTGAGAACATTGAATTAAAGTCTGATAACGTTTCCATGTATTTAAAAGTACTCCGTCCTCATCTGTATTCAAGCTGGCAGTGCAGATAGTGATGAGATTAGGCAGTCTTTGATTATGTCCCTGTTATAATTGGTAATCAGCCATTCAAATGGGTCTGTTTAATAATCAGCTATTTACACTGATTATGAATTTAATTACCAGTGTGAGGCAGCAGGTTACCTTATTCACAAAATCGTAACCTGTGAACAAGTGTAGCCTAAAGGACTGGGAACTGACCTTGTGATCAAACGGTAGTAGGTTTGTTCTCCCGACTGAATGGAAATTAATGTGGGCGGAGACGGTAAAAGGACCACAGTGTATTTAATCCCCACCTTTTCCCTGCGTGCATCTGAGCGCCTTACATGGCAGCTCCTGACGTTCATGTGAATGACATTTGCTACAGCTGTGGGAGCCTAGCTTGAGGATGTATAGAACATGGTCATAACAAAACATAATGCCCAAGTGGTTTGGGGCAGGTCCAGCTCCTTTTTGCTATTTAGAGGCTGTAATCTGAACGAATACAGCCATTACTCTAAAATCCATCCATCCATTTTTCTAAACCTGCTTATTCCAGTTAAGGTATATGGGAGACTGGAACCGATTGCAGCGGTCATTGGGTGAAAGGCGGGGTACACCCTAGACAAGCCACCAGTCTATCGCAGGGGTGGCACGTATAGACAGACAAACATATCCACACTCTCTCTTTGGAAGCCTGACGAAGTCAGAGCACCCAGAGGGAACCCACGCAAACAAGGGGAGAACATGCAAACTCCACACAGAAAGGGCCGGGTCGGAAGTGAACCCAGGACCTTCTCACTGTGAGGAAACACTGCCAACCACTAAGCCATGGTGCTGTCCCTACTGTAAAACCAACGTAGATAATCTACACAAACGTTCACAGTCCGTGCACCGGATCAATGGAACAGCAGTGCCAGCCGTCTGTCTGATTCTTTTGTGTCATTTAAATCCAGACTAAGGACGCACCTGTTTTTTTCTGTCCTATAATTCTTGAGCAGTGTATTATTGTCTTGCATATAATGAATTTACATATAAATTTTAGGTTTTGTTGCACATATTATGGGTTTTTAGTTTGTTTTATGCAACTGTTTTTAATTGTGGTAATTCTGATGTGTAAATGTTGGGCACTATGAAATATATATGACTGGCACCAGAAAGTGCGATATAAATAGTTTATAATCCCCAAGTCAAAGGCTAAACTTTTTTTAACTGTCAAATTTGGATTAATGGCTTCCTCCTTGGTCGTTTCTGGTCATAGTGATGGAGTGCTTTCTTAAAAGTGGAAGATGTCACATTTCTATCTGATATCTATAACTCCATCAATTTCTTAATTGCTACCCTGAAGTTCTGGAGGACTTTTAGAAGAAACGTTTAATTCTTGTAATTCTTATTCTTTAATTCTTATAAGAGGGTTTAGAAAATGGATGGATTTTAGCATTAAAGTTTATTTAAAGTGTCATTTTTGGATTCCTTTGTCAATGATGTAAATTCTCTATGGTCCCAAGCTTCTTACATTTTGTAAAATAGATTGTACTGTTGCTTATAGTTGCATGAATCTTATAGAGATGGCTCCTAAGGAGGAACCGGAGTTCCTGCTCATAAATGCAAGGAGGCGCTAGTTCTACAGTTACACCCTTAAATACAGCCAAAGATTATCCAGTTAATTACAAATTATTCCAATTCACCATTCAAAAGCTTTTCATAAGTAATTATATTTCTGGAATCATCCACGCTGTTTAATGAGGCATTCATCTTGGTGCATGTAAACTCTTCAGGTCAGGTCACATCAGGTCTGGGAGCACGCACTGGTGCCATGCTTCACTGTATCCTTCACACTACAGAACCGCCTTGGGTTCTGGATGGCAAACATCCAAGAGGACAACCTGTAAGCTGTTGGCCCACTAAAAATCTGAGATACTGAAGAAAAACTGAAATAAACCTCTCTTAGTATTATTTTAAAGTATTATTTTAAATAAAGTTAAATGAAAATAAAACAGACATCCAACTGACTGATTTTGGACTCCGGAGACAAACACCAGCAACAATGGTCATCAGGGCCTACATAAGACTTAATTTTTCTTCCAACTGACTTAATACACATAGCGTTTATTCAAACGGAATATGTGCAGTAAGGGAAAATTTAATTTTTATTTTTTTTGCCAAGGTGCATGAAACTTACATTTGAAGCTGCAACAAAGTGATACTGTCTAAAATTACTATACCATAACTGTAGCACAGGTAGCTCAGTAGGATAAGTTGGGCTGCCAGTATGGAGACCTGGGTTTGATTCCCGGGCATGTTACCTGTCTGTGTCCTTGAACAAGTCACTTAATCTGAATTGCCTCAGTCCACCCAGTTGTAAATGGGTATTGGCCTTGGCTGGGGAAGTAGCATGCCTCAGACTAGGACCCTGTCCACTGGGAGTCATAGCTCCTCATCAACTTCATGCTACAGAATCTGACCGCTGGGGCTCAGGGTCTATATAGGATATAACTGAGATCAATATAGTTTTTTTCTGTTGTAGTTTAAAACACTCAGAAATCACAACAGATGTCCAATATTTGGGGGAGTTGCTGAGATGTTATTTATGATGAGATGTGCTTGACAGTGAAATTAAAACATGAGTGGTCGGACACTCTTTTTAGTGCAGGTACTGAGACTTTTCACTTCTTTCATGCCTCTTTTTCCCCTTTGGCCCTCCAGTCTGTTAACAGAATTAAGGAGCCAGATGGTGTGTGCACAGTTGTATGTGTAATAGAACAGGTGTACCTTTCCATGCTTTTTGAAGTATTACATTAATTAAAATTCATCCACATACACATTAAAGCCACATCAGGAAGGACTTTAGCTTCTGAAATGCTCTTGTTATATAACTCTCTCTCCTTGTTAACAGCTTTCCTGGTGTGTAAATACCAGCCCGGTGATTAATGGCTGGATGTAAGTCCTGTTGTGTCTCTGTCACATCATCGATCATACAGTTCAGGATGATCAATAGTAGTGACAAGATGAATGGGTGTGATAAACGAAGTTTGTTAGACTGTTACTAAGCTAGCTTGAACTGTTCACCTCTTTGTTATTGTTACACCCCTTCATCTGGACAACGATTATGGCACAATTCCAGCAGCAAATCAACATGTGACTCCCAAAACCCAAACAAGCAAATTGGTGTCAACTGTGATTACGGCCCTTGTCAATTTAGCTCAGACAGAATAATTTGTTTGTGCTATTTGTATTTTGTTATGTGTTATCCGTTAAGAATACACAAAGAGATAGATTAACAACCTCAATATCTGAAAATCACTAAAAGTGGTTGGAGTTGGCTTTTGCTCCAAACAATCTCTGACACAGTTGGTTTGGATGAAGCCCAAGTGCCATATTTTCAGACAACTGGCTGTTTGTTCTGTGTTCAAATGGCTGTTGTTCTCACCTGCCAAAATGAGCTGCAAAAGAGAAATGAATGATCGACAGTGGGATGGAAATGCTGCAGACATCACTGGTGAGAACACACCTTTAGGGCATTACAAGTAAACTCACTGTAGTTAGAGAAGGAACACACTACTGCATTTGGATCATCATAACTCATGGACAAGAGTCGTTTTTTAGCACAAGCCCAGCCCTTTGTGCTTCTGCAACCATATCCTCCCTTTATCTGTCACACGTACTGAAGCTGGTTGAAAACTGACAAATCCATTATTCAATTCTACACTGTTCAATGCTTGCATGGACTGGATGTTGTGGAAACCAGCAGCTTAGGTGTCTTTGTTGGTGATGATTTTGTGGATGATGCTGTAATCTTTGTGGAATCAATGGATACCCTGATTACAGTGCTTGAAAAGCTGAGTGAAGAATTTAAGTGTCTGGGGTTTGCGTTTGTGCTGGATCAAGACTAAGATCCAGCCTTTCAATGACTTCCTGGACATGGCCGTCAGAAGTGTATCTGTATGCAGCGACAACAGTGTTCAACTTGTACAGACATTCACTTACATGACATTCATGTCTCTGGGTCATAAGCCTTTGTGATCGAGAGACACCTGGGAAAAGCTTACAGAGTCATAAGGCCACTGGACAGAGAGGGAACAAAGGTCCAAGTCTTTAGGGTTCTGTTGTCTCTTCTTGCTGTATGGTTAACCAGTGACCTAAGGCAATGACTGGGTGGTAAATGGACTGCATTTCTATAGGGCTTTTCTATCTGAAGCAGATGCTCAAAGCACTTTACAATGATGCCTCACATTCACACACACACTCGGGACAGTGGTACATAACTGTAGGAAGCCCGGCGGAGAACTAATTTTCACCCCGTTAACCTGGCATAGCTGAAGGGCCTATAACACTGGGCTGCGACACCATGCGAACGGCATTCCCCTGGGAGTCCCCGGAATGCCCCGGCGCAACCACGGGGATTCCCACACCCGTCGCGGGCGTCGCATGGCAGCGCAGGGCTGCGCACACGGCTCGCCTGAGGTTTGAGCATGTTCTAAAAAAATCGTGCGACACAGGCATTCCCGAAATACTCCCACAGCAATCGCTGTGGCGCAATCACATCTGAAACCCGACCTGAACCATTCTCAATTTGTGTGGCACATGGTACAGCCCGCCCCCACTGTGAAAATGCCGGCATCACGATCCGTTCGAAACCGCATACTTACAAGAAATGTTCACAGTGTATTTTATGAAATAATAATAATAATAACAAACAAGCATGGTAGTAAGATAAATGCGTGATAATAACTCACATCTCAGAGGCAGACTGGCGAGCTGTCAGAGAGGTCACAATAAACGGCGT
>OMMV01005409.1:6488-22041 GCA_900302635.1 Chatrabus melanurus
GCCCCTCTCTAGAGCCACCTATGGGTGTGTGATATATTGGTGAATTTTCCAAGTGGATTTGACTGTAGGGAATCTGTACATATGTATCTTTACTCTCTAGGGCCCTGCTGGCCCTCAAGGTCCTAATGGTCCTGCTGGTGAAGAGGGAAAGAGAGGAGCCAGAGGAGAGCCTGGAACTGCAGGACCACTCGGGCCACCAGGAGAGCGAGTGAGTAACAAAGAACGACACTAATACTGGTAAAACATGTCATGATTCTGTGATTCTTGTGCACATTGTAACCACGCTGCTGTTTCTCTCTGCGACTGCATCCAGGGACCTCCTGGTAACCGTGGTTTCCCAGGTCAAGATGGTCTTGCTGGTGCTAAGGTGGGTCCACCTTCAAATAATATTTTTCTCAAGTATTGTAGTGCAAGAAGGTTGGTAGTATTTTCAATTTCTGCTCCCCATGCCAACAGATTATTGTTATTTACCAAAAAAAAAAAAAAATTTTGTAACTTATTTACAGCTAGCTTCCTTTTGACTTTTCTTCCTCAGGGTGCCCCTGGTGACCGTGGTGTTGCTGGTGCTGCCGGTCCTAAAGGTGGTACTGGAGACCCGGGACGCACAGGAGAGCCTGGTCTTCCAGGAGCCAGAGTGAGTAACCTTCTTTCACCCTATAAAGTGCTGCTTATATGAAGCATTTTAGTCTCCAAAGGAGAGGAAATGGTTGATTTTATCTAACCAAGTTAATAAAAAAGTTTTGTGCATTATCATGATTGTCCCAAGTTTTTTGAACAATCAGCAATGGCCTTGGTGGACCTAGGCTTTTGGAAATTTCAAGCTCCATGTAACTGCAACCACACACATGTTGATAAGATAAACGCAGCACCTGCTCCTAATTTCCATCATGTATGAGATGATAAAGAGTATTCCCTGCAACAAACCCAAACATGAACAGCAGGTGGCAGACATGTATATGATATATTACATAAGCAAAACAAAGTTGCTTTTTCTATTGATCTGGTGCATCAAAGTTTACCAAATATTAATCAGTTTATTCTCTTTTGAAAGCATTTTTAATTTGGAGACTTACAAGATGACAACATTAATTGTTTTTGAGTTATTGTGTTAACAAACTGGAGGGGATGGACTCATTCAGTTTCTATCTACTGGTATTCATTCACTCTGCATTTTACACGGTGCATGCCTAGGCTTTGGCAAAAGCCTAGGAATGATGCTAATAGTCTTTTGTCTTTTTTATTTAGGGCCTTACTGGTCGCCCTGGAGATGCTGGTCCTCAAGGAAAAGTTGGACCATCTGTAAGTACATTCCAACACAGCTCAGCCTGGGCTGGGGGACAACATAATTATAAAACCATCAGACCTTATTATAGTATTTTTTTAAATTTACAAACACAATAAAGAAGTCTTGTAGAAAGAATGTAGGGATTCATAACATTTGATTTGATATGAAAGCTGGCATCAAAATGACATCGCAGCAAAAATCTGACAAAATGGTTTAAAAATCCACTTCCAAGATTTACAATGTTGGAATAAAAAATGGAGACAAATTGGCACAAGATACTTCTGGAAATTTACATTTCAATAAAATCTACCGACAATCTCAGGCGATCTGATGACGTCAGTGACTTGATGCTGCTTGATTCAGCTCATGTTCTTATTTCAACAATAATTGTAATGAAAAACACTTTACTCCAAATGAACACTAGTAGAATTGTGTATTGTGTTATTTAGTTATTTTTATCAAGTGTGTTTCCCTGAGACAGTTTACATAATCTTTGTACAGCCACTGAGGCTGACATCCAACCAAAAATACAGAGATTTAAACGTAAATCCGTGGTGTCATGGATGTGGCGAAGCGCGGCACCAGCGCATGCTCCCAGACTTGACATTATACATATATTATATTATTATCTTTGGGTTCCTGTGACAGGGTGCATCAGGTGAGGACGGTCGCCCAGGCCCGCCTGGTCCAATGGGGGCTCGTGGACAGCCAGGAGTGATGGGATTTCCTGGACCGAAGGGAGCTACTGTAAGTTTGTCAGGAATTTTACAAGAACACAACTTATCAAAAGTAGAACCAGTGGGGTTCTCTTTGATGGTACACAGTATCAGTTAATAAAATTTAATGAAAATACAAACATGTCTACACTCTTACTCTGAATTTGTTGACTTCACTAGAAAATCACGTGGAAACCCAATCCCTTAAGCTGCTTAAGTTTTTCCACATGGTGAAACTAAACGGGTCAAGTCAACAGAGATCTTTAACTGGATGTAGTAGACTTAAAGTTCTACGTTAATACAATAAGTCAGCTAATTCGGGATATAAAAAGAGTACCTATTTGTTGAAAAAAACTGCATTACAGTGTTTAAGGTAACAGGATTACCGTAGCGTTCGCCATACAGCCTGTGAAGCTGAAGAAATTTCTCACAGGTGACTGAAGAAGATTTTTCTTTGACAGGGTGAACCTGGAAAACCAGGAGAGAAGGGTCTTGTAGGTCGTCCTGGTCTGAGAGTGAGTATGCTTTACTACATAAATAATTAATCTGCCTTCAATCCATCAGTCAGATTCCTTATTTTTGTGTCATTAGTCACATCGGATTATTTAAGTGTGTCTGCTTGAACAGGGTCTGTCCGGTAAAGATGGTGAGACTGGGCCTTCTGGACCTTCTGGACCTGCCGTGAGTATTAGAGTCATAGTTGTAGGGTTTGATAAGTACAGTGGAAATGTTTTAGGCACATTTGTTGTATGTATGGTTTGTTATATATTTGTTTACATTGTTAGATATAATATCCGATACTTGTAAATAATATAAATAAGTAAAACATGTGGCGATTTTTCACCTATAAAAATGCATAGTTTCTCTGATAAAAACTAAAATTCATTTAGGAGATCTCCAGCAATTTACCAGAAAAGTGTGTTGTACTTATTAAGGTTTTTTTTTTTTTTTTTTAACAATAATTTTATTATTGATTGATGATCAGTAGCTGTCTTTGAGTTGGTATGTATTGAGCAATACACCTTTGAAGAAATGAAGTTTTTTTTGGTTAAAAATTAGCTTTTAAAGAAAAATATATATTTTTAATAAAATAGCAAAAAATCTGTCTTTTTGGATATTTCAAATTAGATTTTCTGTTGACACTATTATCAAACTACTGTGTTGCCTAAAACATTTGCACGCTGTGCAGTATATTTTTGGGCTCTGATTTTGTAGCTGTGTTTTTGTAGCTGATACTCTGGATTTTTGGATCTGTTTTAGGGACCTGCGGGAGAGAGAGGAGAACAGGGACAGCCTGGACCTTCTGGCTTCCAGGTAAGCTTATTTTCTCCTCAAGATCCAAATAAATCAGACTGGAAAACCAAACAACAACAACAATAATAATAATAATAAAGTTTATTTTATCAAATTGTCTTTGTTTCAAGGCAGACTAAGAATACATTGATCCAGTTTCTCTTCTTGGACAGATAATTAGTGCCCAGTGAAATACTGTGTGTCCTCAGTTATCATAAAACTAATGACTTTGTTGTTGTACAGGGTCTGCCTGGACCAACCGGAGCCCCAGGAGAGCCTGGAAAACCTGGAGACCAGGTGAGTGTCGATTCTGTCCAGGTTTGACATTTTTCACACCGACCAGCTGTTTTGGGAGCCGCTTGTTGTATAAATACATTTTTCTTGACAAATCAGCATATTTCACAACTACACTGAAAAAATAAAATTGCTGGACCGACCTAATATAGTGCTTCACTTGGGAGCACTCAAATGAATTACCGGTATGTTGATCCTTATAAACTTAACATGCAGACTTTAGGCTAACCAATTTAAGCAGTTAAATTTTTTCTCTTTTTTCAGTGTAGACGGGACACTCAGAGAGTGTAACACCTGTGCTATACATGTTTGGCAGAGTCATGCAAATTAATTCTACGATTCAATGACAACACAATATAAGGTCCTGTGTAGCTTTGATATTTGATTAATTCTTTACAAAATCGGACCACTTTATCATTGACTGACACACAAACCCTCCACCATGTTTAATATGTACTGGCTCCAAACTGCTGGAGTTAAACCGTTATGACCTTGAGTGTGACCTTTAAAGGCCACCCAAGGTCATGTGACCAATGGAAAGGTGATATATGACTTCATATTAGTGTTTAATAGTAAACATAGGTGTATTCTTAACTAATTTCTCAAAATAGCCATTCTAATTATCCCATATAGTGACCTTGCCTTGTGACTTTGCCTTTTAAACAATTTTTCTCAAAAACAAAAAAACCAAATCACTTCTTCCTTGGCTGACCATCAATCATTCCACCAGCTTTGGTACAAATTGGATCAAAACTCTTTGAGTTATGTTGTTCATACACACACACACACAGGAGTGAAAACAATACCCCCACATGCACTACTGCCGTGCGCGGTGTGTGATAATGATAAAGGCAGTACACTATATTTATTTAAGTATCAGTCCAGTCATGCTTTATGTATAAATATAATAAAGGAATAAGAATAAAAAGCCACCCATAAATGGCTTAATTTTATTATTAATGTGTGCATCAATCGATCAACTGGCTGCTTCACCTGCTCATTATTATCATGCTGAAAACATCGATTTTAAATGTTAAAATAAATGACTTAACAACCCTGAAAATGTTTATGATTGAATATGAAGTATTTTCTAGTTGTTCAGAGTAACAGTAGAACTGAATGAGCACTCATTTGAGCACCTTCCTTTGCAAAAGCCCCAAAATGCCAATTCTTAAAAAAAATACACTAATTCTTAATAAATTTAATGCATTTATTTAATAATTAATTTAAAGAAATTATTTAAAATTTCCTTTGAGTTTTTGTTCATGGTGAGTCACGAGAAAAGAAAAAAGTAATTGTGTCTATTTAAGTCTGATCTAGTCCACGAAGTGTGGTGAACAATGTTTCCATCCTGGCAAAAAAATAAAAATAAATCCTCTTTACCTCAAAACTGAATAGTATCTTGTCCAATTTTAAGTTTTGTGAAAATCATTTGTTTAATTCAGAGTAGATCTAATAACAAATGAAGCAAAACGCAGACACTGGGGAATAAAAGAACTTTTTGTTTGCATGTGTAATTTTCCAGAAAACTGTAATAAAACAGTTTCTTTTTCTCCCTGCAGGGTATTCCTGGAGAGGCTGGACTTTCTGGAGTTGTTGGTCCTCGAGTGAGTTTCTGCTTATTTACAAAGATTTCAAAGCTAATTGTGCTTTTGTCCTGACATCACATACAAGTGGCAGTGTTCTAATAGATCTGCTGTTTGTCAACAGGGTGAGCGTGGTTTCCCTGGTGAGAGAGGCAATGCTGGAGCTCAGGGCCTTCAAGGACCTCGTGGACTTCCTGGAACACCTGGAACTGATGGACCAAAGGTCAGGATATAAACCTCAGACAGATTTCCACCTAAATGTTTCTGCCCAGCTTTGTTTGTTAGAGGTCAAAGACAATGTTAGTGAACTGTCACAGATGTTTGCTGTGCCCTATGTGCAGCTTGAAGGAAGTTAGACACAAATCTGAGCTGATTCTATTTGTGTTTGCAGCTGTAACTGTCTTTAAAACACATCTCTATTAGTATTTTTATAAAACCTTTATACAGATTGAATTCAAGATATTGTCCACACTACATTCTGCTCCTTCTAAATACAACTTAATGATCAAGTCACAAGGGTGAATCCACCTCAAATCAACAGATTTCAGAAAATGCTCCCGACTGACCGTCTCTGATTTGCTTCATAATGTCACAAAATAATGTTATTATTCCCAGTAAACACCATACAAAATTTCAGCCTTATATTTTCATTGGTTTTTGAGATATTGGGACTTTAATACTGGTCCACACTGATTTTACTGTAAAAGTGAGCGGTATAAAAAACATGCTATGTTCAATACGTCATTACTTTTCAACTACGGTATTCGTGCTAGATGCATGAAATTTTCAGGAGTTGTTCTTAGGTACAAGAAGTCTATAATTACTGTAAAAGAAGATCCACTTTTGCATATTTGCCAGTTTACAGCTTGCTGAAATCTGTAAAAAAAAAAAAAAGAAGAAGCTTCTGCTCTCTGCATCATCATGTTGAAGCACATCAGTGCTTTCAAATGTTGGTATTTATTTTTCATGTCATAGTACTATTTTGATGACTAGTATTCTTCTAAAAGAAATCAAATCTTCTGATTTATCAAGCATTAAATGATGTGAAAAAAATAATTTCACACCTAAATTTCAAATGCATATTTCAAGGTCTACCGAAAAGAATGATACGACTGTAAAGAGCATTTTCATTAATAAATGCACAAAATATGAAAAGAAATAACCAGACAAAAAGTACAATAAATAGTCAAAAGAAACAGAAACAGTTTTTTTTGTTTGTTTGTTTGTTTAAATGTACTGTAACCTGACAAGTGACTGATCTCCTTCCTCTGTGTCAGGGAGCCATTGGACCAGCCGGCCCTCTTGGATCCCAGGGACCCCCCGGCCTGCAGGGTATGCCAGGAGAGAGAGGAACAGGTGGCATCCCAGGAGCCAAAGGAGACAGAGTGAGTTCTGGGATTGTTGTCATGAGGGACTTCTGATATTGAGTGCAACTATGACACAGTAGATTTGGTCGATCCGATTGTCGATCCAATGACTTTTGTTGGGGGAGTTAAACTTACGGCTCCTTGCAGCGTCACGTTGGTTTAACACGCTGCCTTCCTCTTTGTGTAACAGGGTGACAACGGACAGAAAGGACCTGAGGGAGCTTCTGGGAAGGACGGGGCTCGAGTGAGTGGAAGATAAATCCTTACTTCCTCCTTTATTTCTTCTGATTCTTCTTGGACAGTCATTCATTTTATTCTCTTAAACTTTTTTCTGCCTGTCTGTGTTCTGTTCTGTCTCAGGGTTTGACTGGTCCCATTGGCCCTCCAGGTCCATCTGGACCCAATGGTGCCAAGGTAACAATAATAGTACAATTCTATCTGAATGGTTGAAGTTGTTATTTATTCATTATTCTGAATAAAGTCAGGACTAATTCATGTATATTAAACTTTATATGTTTGTCATTTTGATTTAACTCACTGATTCTTTTATTCAGGGTGAGACTGGACCTGCGGGACCTAATGGTGCTTCTGGCACACGTGGTGCTCCTGTAAGTATATGAAGAGAAAGAAGTAAGAACTGTTTGCTGAAAAGATTTCAAAAATGCAAAGATAATTGATCTTTGCCGACAGCGTTGGTAAGTTAATTCAAACTAGCACTGATCCAGGGTCTGTTCCATGCTCATGCAGGGTGACCGTGGTGAGGTTGGTCCTCCTGGGCCGGCCGGATTTGCTGGGCCTCCTGTAAGTATGTTATGTACAAATAAATGACAAATACTTATGTTTTAGTTCCATTCATTCACATTCTGTCCTCCATATGTCTTTATTTATGTATTTAGGGTGCCGATGGTCAGCCTGGTGTTAAGGGAGAAGTCGGTGAGTCTGGACAGAAGGGAGAAGGTGGTTCTCCTGGACCTCAGGGACCCTCTGGGGCTCCTGGACCTGTGGTGGGTGCTGAATTCCTTAAACCATATTTGTCCATCTTAGACCACATTTCTAGGCTGAATAGTAATTTTCCTCGATAAAGAACACAATCCTTCAGCGTTTTGTTTTGTGTTTTGTTCCCAGGGACCTACTGGTGTATCTGGACTTAAAGGAGCCCGCGGTGCTCAAGGACCTTCTGTAAGTAACATACATGTTTACTTGATGACATGAACATACCATCACTTCCACTGAGTGCAGACATTGATAAAAGTCATCACATTTCAGATGAACAAATTGATTTTACAGCGAAACAATTGGCTGAAAAATCTACTCGACGACAGAAAATTAATCAGATTTTAATAATCATTTATGTCAGGTCCATGTAACCAGACCACGTAACTAGTAGAGCAGGTAGCTCAGGGGAAATGGAGTTGAGCTCTCTAGACATATTCGAGATGAGGCTTGTCATGCATTACAGTCTGTAAGACAGACTGAGATTTTACCATGTTTTTTATCCTGCGCCAGCACACCAAATTTTAATTCTTATTTGAGGATTTTTTTTTTTTCTAAAGCTGGCACACCAAGTATAAACACAGAAATTTTAGCTGCTGTTATGTCATGCTCTACTCTGATACCCCTTATTTTCAATGGCTTACCTTGCCCTGTGCAGAAGCCGGTGTTATGGTGAGTTCTGACCGGCTGCCGAGAATTACACGCACCTCACGGGAACGCACACAGCTGAAGAGGGAACAAACGGGCGGATGTCAAGGATTTTTATGGGAAAGTGCAGCTTGAAAATGATGAAATCTGAACATCAAATTTAATAAATTATTCAGTCGGTAGTTGAAGAATGTTCGCCGTTATGAGACTGAGAAGGAGAGTTTTTGTTGCACTTTGTTTGAACATTTCTGAAGGCAGACTTTTTGTGTTTTTAGGCATTTCAGACAGTGAAAGAAAAGTTTTGCACAATTCAGATTCACTCATTCAAAGTGCGCTGACGTCAAATTTTTTTATGTCCACTCCTTTCTAAGTGGATTAAAGCTGTAAACTAATGAATCCCGTTTTAGTTTAGGTCATAATTAAATGGTTCACATTCAAACTGTCCAAACAAAGTGGCCCAAAATTTTTTTTAAACCATTTCATTCATGTAGATCCAGAACTAAAATCATAACGTGAATGCAGGTTTCATTACAATCATTCCTTCCAGGGGCGGGACTAGAACATTTTTGATGGGGGGGCAATTTAAATAACGTAACAAGTAAACCAGTAAAAATGACAGACCTGGATGCCAAGTAATAATGAATTGTACATTATTATTAACCAAACGGTTCCTCTGTCATCCTCAATAGTTCAAAAGTCCAAAGCCTCTCATCACTCCCAGTTGTTGGTATTTTTTTAAATAAGCTTTAGCACTGAGAAGCTGTGCTCTCAACTAGAACTGCTAATGGGAAAGGCTATAGCTATGAAAAGAAAGCTGTTGGAAGTTCCTTCTTCAAACCAAGAAATTCAATGTTTGAAATTCACACTGTGAGCCAAAAAGGCAAATAAATAAATAAATAAATGGACTCATTACTGCATTTGATTCCTATGGCAAAGCATTATTCAGCAGAGCTCTGCATCAATTCTGCCAATATATGCGTCTCCCTTCTTATTTTATTTTTATTTTTAGCCAAGACAACCGCTACATGTATGAAATTCACACTGTTATCCTAAAACAGACCAAATTATAATGTGGATAACTCCATTTGATCCTAAAGTGTCTGTAGAGAAAAACAAACAGGGATGCATTTTCCAGCAACCTACATTTTGCATTTTACAGCTGCCAAGAACAGTTTATCTATCGATACAATAAAATCGATACTCTGAATCTGAACCGATCCTCTGAATACTATTTTATGTGAGATCATAAATAAGAAAAAAAACGTATTTTTTTACTGATTGTTTTTTGCTTTGGGTCAAGGCCACTTAAAACCCCTCAGGCATATCTTAATTATTATTTCTGGCTACGTTACTGTCTCGTGCTTTGTAAAAATCTTCAACATTTCAAGGAGATGAGAGTAAATGGAAGTAGAAGAGATCGGTCAAAAGTCAAAAACAAGGTTGTTAAAAATACAGTCCAAAAAACCCATTTTCCTAAATATCTTCCTGACCAATAGGGACAGAGAGGTGATCCAAAGCTTTTATCAATCAGCTAATCATTTGTAATGAAATTGTATGAGTGACACCATGATAACATCACAAAGACGTAACAAAATGATGTAATTGTCAAAAATCACAATTTCCGGATATCTCCACAACCAATAGGACTAGAGAGGTGATCCGAAGTGTATATCGATCGGCTAATCATTTGTCTTTATGTGGTACAAGTAACGTCATGATGATATCACTAAAATGTTGTGAAATGACACCACCCTTAGTTTAAAAAAACATTTATTATTTGTGTGCACATTGTCCTTATTTGTGAATTTTGTATATTGAAGAAATCCATAATTATGTCACATTTGTGAATATTTATTTGTTATTATTTAGTTTTACAGTGTAGTGTGTCTTATTGAATGACACTATAGCACATGTTTCTTTGATAAATGTCTAGCAGATAATTGCACGATTTTTAAAATAGTTAATTTTTTCTTCTTTTTCTTTTATTCCACCAACTGTTCATTTAACTGACTAATTATTTCACCGTTAAATCAAGGTAACAATATGTACTGCATACAGTCTACACACAGTGCAGGTCTGCTAGTCATCAGCTGATGTATGGGACAGATCAGGTCTCTTTGGACTCACTGATCTGTTTCATTGACAGGGTGCGACAGGTTTTCCTGGTGCTGCAGGCAGAGTTGGTCCTCCTGGTCCTAATGTGAGTATTTCATCAACAGCAAATTCCATGTAGCAAAATATACCAGCAGAGTCGGTCTAAAATGGTTTGCACTGGTCAGTAATGTTCTGTATTTTCTGCTCTTACCAAATGAATTCCTGTCTTTTCCTGTCTTTCACAGGGTAATCCTGGTTCTGTTGGTCCTTCTGGTCCTGCCGGTAAAGACGGACCAAAGGGCGTTCGCGGCGATCCTGGCCTCCCGGGAAGACAGGGAGATGCTGGACTTCGAGGTTCTCCTGGTTCACAAGGAGAGAAGGGAGAGCCTGGAGAGGACGGGTCACCTGTGAGTCTAAGCAACACTCTCGTGGTTTGAGTTGTACCTCACAGAAAACCCCCACAGACCTGGTCTGGGACACGACGCACTCTACCACCTGCTATACATGATATTAAATTTAAACCACTGTACGACTGTATCTTACTGACACGAGAAGATGGTCGGTGCACTTTGAGTTCAGGTTAGGTTACATTTTTACAAAAACATTTAAGGACTCTTTCTTTTATCTGTAGGGTGCTGATGGGCCTTCAGGTCTCCAAGGTCTTCCTGGATCTCGTGGTATTGTTGGTTTGCCTGGTCAGCGCGGAGAGAGAGGCTTCCCTGGTCTCCCTGGACCTTCTGTAAGAGCTTTTTTCCTTCCATAAATGTTTTTTTCTTTAATATTTCCTAAATCTCTGCACTTGAATGATTCTATAAAATTACATAGGCCAGATATATTCTTAGCTTTGAATCTTATGAGTGGATATTCTGTTGCTTTACTGTAATAACTTGGAAATTTTGATCCACATTGTGTGTTGAAGGTAAATTTGGTCTTCAAAGTTTACAGTGTATTTCAACAGAAAATGATTTCTACCTGTGCTTTGCCCATGTCTGCCGGTATTAAAATATTGTGTACAAGTAAACCTTGCAGTCAAACAAATCAACCCACCTATGTGTTTTACATGTACAGTGCATGAACTATGAGAGCACTGTGCAAATGCAGTACTACTGCCTCAGTGTGAATGTCATATATTTCACTTTATGTTTAGGGAGAACCTGGTAAACAGGGAGCTTCTGGTTCTTCTGGCGACCGTGGACCTCCTGGACCTGTGGGACCCCCTGGACTTACTGGACTTGCAGGAGAGCAAGGGCGAGAGGTCAGAACTGAATTACAATAACATTTCCACCACAATGGATTTGAAATAATAATCAAGACATGGTTTAAATGATACTTTAATTTTAGGGAATCTACAACCACATTGAGTAAACCGTGGAGGTAGTACAGCCATTTTATTATGTAGACTCTAAATTTGAGGGGCTCAAGTGTTAATGTTAGCGGGCAATTGGCTACTCAGGTGTCACATTGTCAGGTGTGTGTTATTATGTTATTATTTCATTTACAAGTAAGCAGACAAAAGGAGTGAAGTAATCTTAAAGTGGGACATTTACATTTGGAGTCTGTTGCTGTTAACTTTTAATATATGATTCCAAGACCTCTCACTGTCATTGTAGGAAGCCATTAATATTTCAAAGAAAATTCTTGGTCATCCAGGTAAAAGATATCTAGAAGCAGCTGTAGAAGAAGTCAAAAGCAGGTGGGCTTTTTAGTTTAGGGGAGCTTCCACCTTCACAATGTTTTAACATGATGTGCCAAACTCTTGGCCAATCTAAGATTTGGTGAGTCCTGTTAAGTTCTTGCTGATGTTGGGCACAGCTTCACGGTACGCCATTGTGCATCATCATAGGCAGGGAGGGCCCATATTAAAAAATATCAGCCGTTTTTACGTGTTATGTCATGTCATGGTGATGCATTGGTGCTTCTTATCAATGTCTTAGCGGTTTCGTGACAGCATTTTGCTGAGTCATTCTTGGGTATACGTGAGGAAAGTACATGGCCAGAAGCCACCAAGATGCTATCACGAGCGCAACGTGAAACCTACTACACCACCAAGAAACCACCAAGATGTGGTCAAGATAACATGACGGCAAACATTCTTCCTCTTCCATCATTGATGCTCATTGTCCATATTTCATAATGAATATAGGTACGGTGGCCTATATTTATAGGAGATTTTGGTGCGTTTCCCCCGTGACTCACAAAGCTGTGGCTGTGTCATGGTAATGCCTTGTTGACGTCTTTGCACACCGTGACATGTCGTACTGGCATCATAACATATTCATGACATTGTGTATTGATGTCATTATTCGTGGTGATCCTTGCTGATGTTTTATCAGATCTAGCTGAGGTCATGGCAGTGTCTTTGACACTGCTGTGCTGTAGTAACAGCATTGCGGCGGTGTCTTAGCGGCGTCATCACTACATGGTAGACAGGCAAGTTTTTGTGTCAAATGGCCAAGGACAGTTCTCCTGTGATCTGGAAAAACCTAGCAAGTCAGTTTTGATCCATTTTGAGAAATCAAGGTAAAACTGTTGAGCATTGGGATTAAGCCACTGATTTACTAGGTTCTTCCAGAGCAAAATATGCTAACAGGAAAGGGTTTGTCACACAGTAACAGTAAAATGTGAAGGGGTAAAACCTAGTAAGTCCAAATTTAGGTCTAACTCAAATTTGATGAAATTTTGACTTACTAGGTTTTTCTTGTCTGGCTATCACCAGACTAAGTTCAATCCGCCGGAAGAAGGGGCGGGGTTTACCCAGGCTAAGGTTTTTCCAGATCACAGGAGAGTTCATTGCGGATCTTTGTCTCCTTCAGCTTATAGCTCTTGACAATTTGTGGAAGTGGAAAACCTACTTTTGTCTTCAAAAAGTGTCACCACTCAACTAAGTGGGTTCTTACTTCTCATTTTAGACTGAAGAAGCAACTTGAAGACAAAATAAGACGTCAAGGTGCCTTTGAATAAACTTCTAGACACAAGTCCGAGTGAGGTTGAAAAATCAATAAAATTTCATTATCAAAATTGCATAATAACCATCAAATCAACAGTTGACAAATTCTGAAAATGAAACAAAGCACAGGGGAGGGTTCAGGATCATCAAAATACTTGGACGACTGTGGATAATAATGTGGTGGATCTTAAAACAATTGTCTCCAAGTGCTGTAAAACCCCTTTACAACAGTTGCTCAGACCAACAACACCCTGCTGAAGGTAGTCATGTCCATGTCATAGTTAACAATCAAGTGAAGACTTTGCCAGAGAAAATATTTTCCCACCAATTCAAAAGATTTCCCCAATCAACTGAATCAAACACTCTGTGAAAATCAACAGAGGTGGCAAGGAAACAGTTTTGATATTCATGCATGTGTTCAATGAGTGCTCGCAGAGCTACGCTGCAGTTGATGGTTGACTTCTTGGGTGTGAAGACAGACTGCTCTAGTCACTGAATGGCAAGTAACTGACTCTGGATCCTACAAAGACTGACCCTTGCAAGTACTTTGTCTGGCACAGAGAGCAGTGTAATAGCTCTGTAGTTGTTGAAATTCAGGTAATCACCCTTTCCTTTCCAGAGATTGACAACAAGTCCTTTCTTCCAGTCTCTTGGGAGGATACCTGTCTCCAACATTGAAGGAAAAATTGCTTGTAATGCCAGGGGAACACCATCTTTACCCTTCTGGAGGTCTCCAGCCCAGATACCAGAGATCCTTTCCCCACTCTCAGCTGTTTCACCACCTTTACAATCTCACTGAAATTTGGCAGATTGCAGTTGACTGGCCACCAGAACCCTAAAGGCAAAACCAAAGTAATCATAGCCGAAGAACATCTGCAAATTGAAGACAGCTGCAATTAAGTCTCACCAGCCCTGGTGATGTCTGCAGCTTCAAGACTTTAGGCAGTCATCTTTGTTTATGATCACCCATAGAGCCAAAAATAGAGCCACTGGTGTGATTGTCAAATTACTTTTGGCCCTAACTGCATGTGAACCCTGTCCAAAAATGTATCAATCCCTGCAAGATCTGTGTTTCTATCTGGATCAAATATAAATTCTATTTGGAGATAATCCAGAATGCACAACACATTTATCAAAATATGTGCATTGACTTTGAAGTCAGAGACAAAAATACTCAACACACGTTACAACATAAAGAACGTGATAACAACATAACATATATACAACATAAAGAACGTGATAACAACATAACATATATACAACATAAAGAGCGTGATAATGTATGGCATCTGGATCGTCCAAAAATTGAATTAGTTCTTCCTTTTACAACAACCAACAACTTTCTCATTAGTTTCAAGTCATTTTGGTAACAAATGGAGAACAGGTGAGATTAGAACTTCTCGCTGAATGATGATGCAGAGCAGGTAGCTCAGTGGATAAGGAGCTGGCCTGCCAATATGTAGAACTGGGTTCCAATCCCTGCCTGTGTCCTTGGACAAGACACTTAAGCTGCATTTTCCCAGTGCACCCAGCTGTAAATGGGAACTGGCCTTGGCTGGGGAAGTAACCTGGCGTCCTGTGCAGGGGGAGTCGTAGACTCTCATCTGCTTCATCCTATACAATCCAGAGATCAGCACCGGCACCAACGGGCCTCAGGGCCTATATAGCACAAGTTCTTCTTCTTCCTCTCGCTGCATAACCAACAAGCTACTGTACTTACTGTGTACATGTGCTCTTCAAATGTTGCATATGTCTCCAAAAATTGTGTTTCTGTGTCTCAGGGCACACCTGGAGCAGATGGACCTCCTGGTAGAGACGGAGCTACTGGAATAAAGGTGAAAGACATCAGAGTCCAAAAACCACATTTGAAAACAAACATCTAACCCATCTGCTTGTTTGAGGACACAGGTTTTAGTGAAGAGCTCTTTGAATGTTGATGAGATGACTTTGTCCTTTTGTCCTCCTGTAGGGAGAGCGAGGTAACACAGGACCTGCTGGTGCTCCAGGAGCTCCTGGTGCTCCCGGTGCTCCAGGACCCGTCGGTCCTCTCGGGAAGCAGGGATCCAGAGGAGAGGCTGTAAGGCACACAGCATGTTGCGCATAAGACAGCGTTTAGATAAGAGTTGGGAATGTTGCCATGAGGAAGCACAATTTTATTGTCTCTCCTTAGGGTGCTCAAGGACCTAGTGGAGCCCCGGGACCAGCTGGTGCCAGAGGAATGGCTGTGAGTGTCATAATCTCAAAATACAACCAATATCACTAAGTTTTATTTGATTTTAATTTATAGGTGTGGATTTAATTAAATCACATTTTATACATGTGTGGCAAAA
>OMMV01005589.1:1994-12976 GCA_900302635.1 Chatrabus melanurus
AGCCTGCCATAATCAGCTCATCGCGTATGACATTACGCCTCACCTGAGACATCTAATTTTAGAGCCATTTAAAAAAGGTTAACAGGAGCACAGTACATTCAGCCACTGTGTAGTTTCAATGGAATAATTTGCACTCGTGACTGAACAAATGAAAGTCGATCACAGAGCCCAAACATGTCCAACAAAACCTTAACCCCTGCTTTTTTCGAGCAGATCAGTGCACATGGCACCAATTAAATTGAACAGATAAGTGGTTATGTATAATCAGCCTACGCTCACAGCCCATACAGTATAAATGAGCTCTTAAGCAGATTGTGTTCACAATAAAGCTCTGTGCTGAGGATATCCTCTAAGGATCTTTCTGCTTGCACACAAAGATTAGCAGTTACACTTTTGTCCACTCTGTAAAACATAAAATACCTTTCCAGATCACTAGGGGTGTGGATCTCTCCTTTATAAAATGATACGATACGTATCTAGATACGTGGACTATGATACGATTCAGGAACGCTACTTTTTATTATGGAATGGTTCCATTCAATGTTTTGTTTAATGTAGACATTCATTTTCCATGCTAAATTAGAATAAGCCAAATGTGACATTGCTTATCTTAAAATACAGTACCAGTCAAATGTTTGGACACACCTTCATCATTCAATGGTTTTTCTTTATTTTTATTACTTTCTACATTGTGGATTAATACTGAAGACATCAAACTATGAAGGAACACATATATGGAATTGTGTAGCAAACAAAAAACTGTTAAACAGACCAGACTATGTTTTATATTTTAAATTCAACTGATGGTTTCAAACACATTAAGAAGGCAAGAAATTGCACAAATTAACTCTTGACAAGGCACACCTGTTAATTGAAAACCATTCCAGATGACGATCTCATGAAACTGACTGAGAGAACACCAAGATTGTGTAAAGCTTTCATTAAAGCAATATGGCAACTTTGAAGAAACTAAAATATACGTAACGCATATTCTGGCTTGTTTAGCACTTTTTTGTTTACGACATAATTCCATATGTGTTCCTTCGTAGTTTTGACATCTTCAGTATTAATCTACAATGTGGAAAGTAATAAAAATAAAGAAAAACCATTGAATGAGAAAGTGTGGCCCAGCTTTTGACTGGTACTGTACATATTTCATGAAAAACCAGTGACCTTCTTCAGGTTTTTGTTACTGTGCAAAAACCATACCCGCTGCCTCTGCTCACCTTTTGTTCACCACTGGGGGCAGCACCACCTAATGTAGCAGAAAGTGCAGCACAGAACAAGCCGAGAAGCGTTAGCGTAGCATAAATAGCATAGCATATCTATCCCGTTCTGTACCAGTATGACAGTATTAACAAACTGAACTGAACGTAACGTTCACACAGGTACATTTATCCGTTATACCGCCTACCACTATCAAACATGTTGATTTTGTTGTTACCTTGCCAAGTTAATGTTCCTGTGATCAACCGAGGTTAAAATCGAGCCATTGACCGGTTCATAGTACATTTAGATCGATTCAGGGGTCCATGTGTCCATGTAGTCGCATCGATTACTTTAAAATTGAATTTTGATTTGTATCGGTTAACTGTTACACCCCTACAGATCACATACACATTTACATGCACTGTGATCTGAGTGATGATTTTGTTTTTTCGAAAAAAAAAAAAGAAAAAAAAAAGCAACAAATCTAAAATGTATTGGGCAGCACAAGAGCTGCTTTCGGTTAAAGAAAACCATCCAACATGTTTGGCGAATCTCTGACGGCTGTCGCTGTAGGTGGCACTCTGACTTGCACTCCATGAGTGTGAACGGGATTTGTAGGCAAGCACGTCACAGCAGAATCATGACTGGCACGTGTATTGCAGCGTTTATAGCAATGAATACATGAAACCTACCCAAGCATGTTTTTTTGTCATAGACAATACGTAAGAGGTTGTTAAATTTGATATTTTTTGAATTTATGTCCTATATTATGCATAACCGGTTTTCGAGAGGGTTTGTTCTCTTGTGCAGATCCTACGTCAAAGATCGTTCACTTTGGCTACATTTACATTATTCGATGAGGCGACCTGGATCTGATGTTTTGAAACATTTTTTAGTTTTTATTTATTTATTTAATCTATTTGCAGGGTTCATCTTGATATTTGTATTGGGATGGGAATCAAGAACTGGTTCCAAAATTTTCTATCCAGTGGAATTGTATGCCTCAGATGTTATCAATTCCTCCCGTCAATGCAGCCATATTTTTCTGACAGTTTGGTTTTGCATAAACTCATGGGTCATCACATCAGATGTGACATCACGACGCCAAACCGTGTATCTAACAACATCGAAAACAGCTGTGTTGACGCTGAAAACCTGTGTTGATCTACATTTTTCCACACAGAAAATTACTCAGGAATCAATAAAGAATTGGATTGATAATCAGAATTGATAATGCCATTGATATTGACCACCAATTCCAATCCCTGTCTTTCCAATTGACCCATATCTGGTCTTACTGGTCTCACAGCAGTCACATCACCAGAAATCAGACCCCAATCAGATCTCAGACTTCACATGCAAATGGCTCAAATGTGATAAGGAAAAAAAAAATCAGATTTGGTATGTTCACACTGTGTCACATGCAGGTCCCAGCCTTTTAAAACAATTACAATGGTTTAAAGGCTTTAAAAAGAATCACATCACATGAGGTAATCTAAACATCTTGTTTTCTTTTATTTATTTATTTTTAATTTCTTGGTTTTACTACATCATCTGGATCAGCGCAAAATTTTATGGTATTTATTTCAGATCAGGCTTAAATTTATCACCACAGTATGTGAAAATCTGTTTGTTAGTTTTGAATAATCCTTCTGACAAGGCAAAAAATAAACGACATAAAAACCTCCTTGGCAAAGGTAACAATGTGACTGTTGTGCGACTTTCGATTAAGGTAGATTAAAGCGCTTCCATGAGTTATTTGAACAAATATCAAAAAAGATGTGTGTGAAGAGAAAACAAAAATTTGAAATGAAAATTATATTTTGAAAGAAAAAAAATTCAAAGCTGCTCATCCAAGTCCTTTCACTCAAAGTGACATTAAAATGGCTTCATTGCCACAAAAAGAAGGGGAAAAAAAGCACATTGAATTTTCCACTATTTCTCACCTTGTCCCTCTTTTATCAAATATTATCACTTTAAATCAGGTTCAGCCTGTGCCCTCTGCGCTATGTGCACAGAATGGAAGCATACGCCATGTTAAATGCCAAGTGTAATGTCAAAGACTGTTATTATGCTTTCTTCACATACGGCCCTGAACCAGCAATGACAGCCTGGGTAAGGTGTTTACATGACAGCTGCAATAACTGCCATATTGTCTGACTATTGCTTTGATTTATTTATTGGAATACCCATATTGTCAAGTAGTGCTTCAAACTAAATGGTGTTCTCAAGTTTCTGCTGTTACAATTTACCTGAGAGCTGAAATCATCAATTTTGGCACAGTAATTGTCAAAAAAGGTGCATTTGGGTGCTTTCACGCCTACCTTGCTTTGTCTGTACCTTCAAAATTTTCAGTTTGGTCTGAACCAAAATAGCAGGTGCCAAAGCTGCCTCGGACCACGGTCCGACCAAAAGAGGTGGTCTCCGTCCCGATCAAACTGAACCATGGTCCAGGTCGATTGTAGTGTGAAAACACTTTTTTGAATCATTCGGACTTTCAGCTCAATTGTAGGAAGTTGAGACAGATTATCATCACCCATTAAACAGTAGAAGAAGAAAAGAAACGGGCAATAATTTAATTAATTTACCTGATTAAAACCGGGTGATTCTCTGCACTGCTCTCTGCCTTTTCTCCTTTTCTCCTTGTGAATGATAACACAACATCGGTTTCGTCCTTGCTGGTGCGGCAGGTGGTAAAAGTTGAAAATTTAAAATTTTTGATGGCAAGTGCCATTGTGTGCTGCTGGTAAAAAAAATACCATAATGATAATAGTGTTGCAACGACAACAATCCGTTCATTCAATTTTCTCCATTCAAACGGAACTATCCCCTAAATTGACTACAAGCCAGCATCACACATGCGCACGTCTACAAACCAATCAATGTCAAGTTCAGGGCGATGCAGCCAACATAGTTTATGACGTCAGGATGTAAGTACGTCATGAAAAGTTCTTCAGTGCGACCACAACATTGCAATGTGAAACCAAACTAACGGGACCAGATGTACACAAATATGAACCTTGGTTTGGACCTTGCTCCAGACTTTCAGGTGTGAAAACACCCAAATATGTCTGTTTGGCAATTATGGGGATATAATTTTACATGATCACAAATCTTAGCTTGATACAGCACTGCTGAATCAATATTATCTTGCTTTTGTACCTAAAATCAAGGCAGCACGCTCAACAGATATTCCTCGTCGGAATGTGAAGACAAAGAAAAGATGCTTTTAAACAGATTTGCCTCCGAGGCAGTTCAAACCCCTGCCACAAGAAAATAAATAAATAAAAACAGAATGCAGATCCCAGTACATGGGGAGGTATGTTCTGTAAATCGATGATAACAGTCCTGTACTTTAATATATTTTGGATCATGCTGTGAATGTTTAGCATGCTGAGACTACAAAGGCGCAGACTGCGGGAAGACTGCCTGACTGCCGTTCTCCTCATTAGACGCGCTGAGGTCTCCCCTCACAGCTGGAGGTTTCTTTTCTCTCTCTGAATTGGAACAGGAGTCGCCGGTGATCATAGCTTCACTGTTTTCTTAAAACAGCCCTCAACTTGCGCTGTGATCTCAGAATACGTTACAGCATATGTTGTGCTCGTGGGCGGAGTGACGGCGATCATCATCATCACCAACATGGCGACTCCTAATTCACGAGTCACCTGATCAGGGCGATGCTGTGTGACTGTGAAGCACAGATTGCCAAAATGTCAACAGGCATCACACATTTTTCACTACATATGAAGTTGGTGCAGACAGATGTTTAAGTACTCTGAGTAATGAAGCTGCCGCAAGGGGCTTGGGCTCACAAGCTTTAAACATATGTCACAAGTCTGCTGGATATAGTTACAATACATCAGAATGCTCTATAAGTACTGCAAGCGCTCATTAGAACACATACCAGTCTAATGATGCTCTGGAGGAAATAAAAAAAGTGTTCAGAGTAAGAAACTATACATGACTTTTTTCCCCTTCTTTTGGTTTCTCTCGTTTTGCTCGGGGTCGCCACAGCAGATCCAATATGGATCCGCATGTTGATTAGGGACAGGTTTTGCCCGGGATGCCCTTCTTGATGCAACCTCAGATGTACATGGAGAATGAGGGTGCTTTCACGCCTACCTTGTTTGATCCGGATCTTTGGACTTTTCAGTTTAGTCCGCGCTATAATATCAGGTGTGAAAGCTGCCTCAGACCACGGTCTGGACCAAAGGACCAAAATTTGGTCCAACAAAATGAGATGGTCTCGGCCCGTTTGCAGTGTGAAAACATTTTTTGGATAGCTCTGACTTTTGGACAAATTACAGGAAGGAGGGCAGGTTATCATCACCTATTAAACATTAGAAGAAAAGAAATGGACAATAATCAATTTACCTGATTAAAACCAGGTTTCTCTCTGCACTGCTGTTTTTTTTCTCCTTTTTCATGATAAAACAACATCCGTTATATGTGTTGCTGCAACAGGTGGTCAAAGTTGAAAATATTTAATTTTTAACGGGAAGAGCTGTCGTGTGGTGCTCCTAAAAACACCATGCCACCAATGCAGATTTCTAATCCGAACGTGTGAATTCAGTGAGAACTTTACGATCCTACAGACCCGGGAGTTCAGAGAAAAAGTGTGGCTTCGACCGCTGAGCTCACTGACTGGACACAACCTATATGTATGGAGACTCATCGCAGACAAATGCAAATAATGAGAATTTATACAAATGATCTTCGGAAACTCTTCATTCATTTCCTCCATTCAAACTGAACTTTTTTGGTGTGTGTTCAAACGGAACTAGACACCAAATTAACAATAATCTGACGTCAGACGTATACATGTCTACAAGCCGATGAATGTCAAGTATGGGGAGACACAGCCTACATCGATGATGTCAAGACGTCATGAAAAGTTCTTTAGTCCGACCGCAGCATTGCAATGTGAAACCAAACTAACCAGACCAAACATATACAAACATGAACCTTGGTTCAGACCTCACAGGTGCCTCAAAACGAGGACCTTCTGTTTGGGAGGGAATCACACTAACCACTTGTGACTCGTCCAAAGGTTTATTCTGAACTTTGTGAAATTCCAGACAAAAATATGTTACAATACTTTCGAACCACAACACAACACAACATCACAAGAAGATGAAGAAGAAGTACAGTTAGTCCAGTATAAGCCATGAGGCCAATTGATGCCAGTGCTTATCCCCAGATGAAGAGGATGAGAGTCAACAACTCCCCCCTGGATGGGAGTAACCATCAGAGGTTACTTCAGAGTTAGTTCCCCAGCTAAGGCCAGTACCCATTTACAGCTGGGTGGACTGGGACACTGCAGAAAAGTGTCTTGTACAAGTACACAGACAGGTAGCATAACCGGGAATCAAACCTAGGTCTCCATACTGGTGGCCCAACTCCTATCCCACTGATTTATCTGTTCTATGTTACCAGCCTTTCATTGAGAGGGCAATAGAGAATTCTGCCACCGCTGGCTGTAAGAAGAGCAGCTGCACACCGCAATGGTATGTGCCCTTGAAAGTTTAATTTTTAATTTTTGATGTCAAACAGGTAGCTCAGTGGGATAAGAAGTTGGGCTACCAACATGTAGACCTATGTTCGGTAGCTGTCGGTGTCTTTGAACAAGATACTTCATCTGCATTGTCCCAGTTCAGCCAGCTGAAAATGGGTAGCGGCAGCCTTGGCTGTGGAAGTAACCTGCATGGGACTGGCGTCCCCTCCAAAGGAAACTCGGCAAATGTTTAAGAGTTATTAGCAACTCGCTGTGCTAGTTTGCTAGGTACTCTTAAACCATACATGTATATCTCAAAATCCATGTAGGCTAACTGTAATGGCCTGAATGTCTTCTCTAATGTCAATGCAAATCGGTTATACTGACATGTGCTATTTCACAATTAAAATAAAATAAAAATACTGCCCCTGGTTGTTTTTATGAACCAACCCCCAAATTTTTCTATTACATATGAGGCCCGACCTTTTCATCAGAGTCTGTGAAACATGGTTCATTAGATTTCGAGTTAGCCTGCCAAAATTCAACTAACAAACAACAAACAGATGTGGGCTAAATTATAACCTGTTTGTAGGAGGTAACAAAAAAGGCATAGTAACTGGAAGGAAGGGGCTATTAAAAAAAGTAGGCAGGAGGGTTGATTGAAAAGGACAGTTTGAATTTGAATGCAGCGGGGGTCTGAAAACAAGACACAGATGTGAAAGAATGCCAGGATCCTCAGACAAAGCTCCTGGTTGTCCTTCTCTGTCTCTTCTCGCTGTTAGAGGGCCACTGGAGAACAGAAGAGTTGGGCAATTCTATAAAACAAGGTCTGCGAGAATAGGGTGGGGGACAGAATAAAGGACCAGAGAGGGGGAGGGGGAACCGGTTAGAATAAAAGATTGACAGCTTGCAAGTCTTGCTTGACCCTTGAATTAGCCCCTGAGCTTTCAACAAACCTCAAGAAAGGGTTGGGATGTTAATTGTCACTGAACATCACAGGGATGCAAAGGAAGATGAATATGGGGCCGAAGTTTCACTGAAATGTAAATCACATCCAACAGTCGTTCACATGTTGAATAGTGGAACACATTTGGTTTCTATTGGGTTTAGCCAAAAGCATCCTCATACATGAATTCATACATACTATAAGACTCCTCTTATCTCTGTTTCTTTTAGCTACTTGGAGGGAAAAACTGAAATACTTGGGGACACAGCTCAGGCATAGAACACTCAGCTGTGGAGGAAATATATTCTCAAAAGAGATTGGGTTCCTGCTTTGACACTGCTGAAGATGTACAATTTGCAAGCGTAAATCAGAAAATTCGCACTCCAGAGAGGGGAGATTGGGCCAGTGATCGGATGAGTCTGGAGCCCCACTGAGTCAGATATGGGGCAGGGAGGAATCACAAGTTGACCCCTCTGCAGAGGGAAAGATTGAGCGCAGCACAGGAATAGAGGCGTGGAATGACACCCAACCAAAAGATGATGTGACGGCTGGCGACCCAAACGTGGGCCCTGACCCTGACAGGAGCCCAGCCGGTGAAATATGAGGTCAAAATGTGCATGATGCTCGACATGGCTGCTTGACTCTGGAGTGTGTGGAATGTTTGAGGGTGAAATGCAAAGCATGATCGTTTTTTTTTTGCAGGTTTTCTCTAAAAAAAATAAAAAATAAAAAAATTGACATTTTGTTAAAATATTGTAATATAATCACCTTCCACAGATCAAACCTACTGTAACCATTTTTTAAAAAATATAATCAAGCTCACACTTACTTATCATTCTCGGGTATTATAAAACCATTTCATCATATCATAGTACATAAAAACAATTGTGTGGAGTCATTTCAATCACGGAGCAATCTGTTGTTATGTTGTTGTTAACATACACGAGTCACATGTGAAATAAGTGCGGCATTCAGTGTGCTCATAGCTCTTAGTGATTGCACTATTCATCATTTTTCATGAACCCTTCAATGAATCGATTAGAGTGCTCCCTGCTGGTCGAGACGTATATTTACTCAATAAAACAGCCTCGAACATTCCAACTCATCAATACAATTATGTCGGAAAAAATGGAACTATTGGCAAAAACTGATTTGCAACATGGAAACAAAGATTGTTTTGTTCATAGTTTTAACTGAAAGAAGCTCATTTTTGTCCCTCGATATTCTCTCTTGGCCTTGGTTATAAAACAACCCCCCTTTTTCAAGACATATTTTTGTAAAAATGCTTTTACTTAAAAATAACGCTAATAAAAGCATATTGAGAGAGGAAAAACAGGCTGGATTACAAAAAGCAGTAGTGCAATAAACACTAGAGCAATAAATTGTGCAAACTGGCTCTTCAGCGTGCCATGTAAAGTCTCTGCACACACCACTTATGTATTGACGGAAGATCGGTGACATACTCCAAGGATTTTTCAGACAGGTAAATGCCCAAAAGGTCCTCAGAGGTTCCCTTGAAGGGATGAGGAAAGTGACTATGGAGATTTTAAGTTAAAAAAACAAACAAAAAAAAACCAAACAATCTTTCACTATTTCAATGGACAGATTCAAACAGAATGATGAGTTGTTCCATAGTGTGCATGAACCAACAGTCCCTGTGGTGGAGCCTGTTGAGAAGTGTCTGGACACAAAACCAGAACACGGAGAAAGTGGAGCTCCACATTTTCCCAATACAAGGGGGAGAAAGGCAGAAGTGAAAAGCGCACAACGTGGTGTGATTCTGCTGAACTCTTAATTCAGATACAATCTCTCTGGATGTAGTTTGAGCAGAGAAAATAATGTGGATCCGTAACTGAAATAAAATTGTGGGGGGAAAACAAGAGCTGCTTTGTGGGCATGTCAAAATATTCATATTGTAGCAGTCAAGGGAGGACTTCACTCTGATGTGGGAACCGAAACGCAAGTATTCCTAGAAGAACTGTAAATAATTGTGATTTATTGTGTTATTTTGAGATGTTATATCGTTGTTCACGTGGTGATCTATTAAAGTTGTGCAGATAAGTGGCTGTGGTGTTAAATTGCAGAGAAGAACCTTTTGGCACCATGAGTGTAAATTGTCCCTAAGACCATGATGTTCATCTGTTGTTGCCTGATAAAGGTGCCCAGTTGTCATAGGTATTTGTTGGCACCTACTGTTGTGGATGTATGACATATTAAAGTCTTGTCTGAATATTTTTCAGACGTGTTTCCAAGAAAACAAAAACATTACCTTATTTTTGGACCCGAACATTATCTATGTTTTTATGGGTGAGACATGATATTCTTTACTACATCCCTGGGCGCTGAGGACTACATTGCCCTCTGCCTGAATATATTTTAAATCCATCACCTTGTAATCACTTTAGCAATGCAACAAAAATCCTATTAGTGCTGAACGATACCTACACCTGTCTGTCCACATGGATTACAGCGAGGTGATTTGCCACAGTAACAAAGTTTTAATGCAGCTTCCATACATTCTGAGTTGTAATTTTGATGTTTTACTGGGAAGTGAAGTGGATTATCTCGAATGAAATTTCAAAATGTCATTTTCACTCAGTGATAGCACAAAACTATTTCTTTCAGGTCTGTTGAGATAAGAATGATTCAGCCAGGGCCGTTAAACGGTGTCTTTTCCAAATGTTCCTCCGCTCACGAATTAATAGGCTGACATTAATACTGCAAGATAAATAGGAAGGTCAGGAATGGGAGCTCTGCCATTATATGAGCATTTCATGGTGATAGTACCTGCCAATCAAGTCCAATAAGTCCTTGACACTACATGATTCACCTTGGAAATATGTAGTTTACCAGACTAGACCCAGTTACAATGTGCACATAAATACTGTTGCTTATTGACACACTATAGAAGTAAAATTGTGTGATCCAGTGTGCCATATCTAAATTCATTAAAACCAGTCAGGGATTTTCAAATAAGATGCTGTCGGTCCAGATACTCCAATCTCATGCTTTCAATTTCATGATGTGTTCATGCAAAAATAATATAACAAAGTGTGCCTACACAACATCAAGGACTAGCAATAAAAAAAAATTAACAGATGCACTTTTGAAGCTGCACGCAAATAATGGGTGTCAGGTATACGCGAGTAATTCATGCTGGCGTGCAGTGACGTGATCAACCAATAAGCAGCTGAGGCTCACGGTTAGCGAGATCTGCAGCCCGCGGAGTCATTTCTGTGTAAAACAATGTGTTTGTTTACACACAGCGGCCCTGTGCATCCAACGGCTTTTAGTCTATGATAATAATGTGCTCTATTTACTAGGATATGCCCC
>OMMV01005602.1:2259-12962 GCA_900302635.1 Chatrabus melanurus
AACAATAAAAAGGATGTGGAATAGGGCGTGAGGCTGAATTGTGCAGGAATGTACAGTAAGATGAAAGGAGAGGCAGCGTATCTGAAGTGTGGAGGTGCAGTCGAGTTTGAATTCAGTTAAAGTCTCTAATTGTCAGCTAAGGCTTCTAATGACATTTCATTTTTAAACCTTTTATTACAACTCTGTGTGGGAATTGAAGCTTTGAGGTAAGATTCTGATTCTGAAGATTAAGATTAAGATTCTGAAAGCAAAACCGCTGTATGTAAAATGGAGCTGGACTGTAGACCAGCCAATCGCTCAAACAAATGTCAGACGTGCATGTGACTCAGTTCAACTGACTACGTGCTTAAACAACATTTAAGACTCCTGTCACAATCTAATCTCAAGTTCTCACATCAGGTTAGGCAGCATATGCTGGGCCGCATGTTACTACATACACCACATTATGGAACCACCCTGGGCCCTGGATGGCACCCACCCAGGCAGACAATCAGTCCATCCCAACCAAATCCCCTGCCCAAATCTCCACCTGCTAGGGTCCACAACACTGAGGCACCTATGTGCTGGAACATGCCCAGAGAAACAAGCCATATGGCCAACATGTTGTAGTTGATGTTCCCTCACAATGCAAGTAATACGCCTCATCTGAGCCTCCCTAACTAACCATTTGTTTGACACAAAGTCATTCCAACGGTACCCAAAGATCCTATGAAAAGACCTAGTACCAAAGACATCCAGTCGTCGCCTTAGGTCACTAGTTAGTGTCCAAGTCTCACAACCATAAAGTAGGACAAGAAGTACCAAGACCTTAAAGACTTGGACTTTTGTTTTCCTGCAAAGATATCAGCGTCGAAAAACACCTCTGTCCAGCAACCTCATGACTCCATAAGCTCTACCCAGGCATCTCTCGATCTCAAAGGCTGAGGACCCAGAGACATCAATGTCACTGCCAAAATAAATCAACGTCTCTACAAGTTCAACACTTTAACCACATATTTATATTTATTTATATATTTATGATGGCCGAGTCCAGGAAGTCATTGAAAACCTGCATCTTAGTCTTGATCCAGGACAATCACAAACCCAGACACTCCTATTCCTCACTCAGCTTCTAAAGTGGTGCAATCAGGGTTTCCATTGATTCCACAAAGATCACAGCATTGTTCACGAAATCACAGTCAGTAAATCTTTCCTCACCAACAAAGGCAACAAAGCCATTGGTTTCCACAACCCTACACAACACCTAGTCCATGCATGCATTGTACAGTGTAGGAGCCAGAACACATTCCTGATAAATGCCAGTATTCACTGGGAAAAATTCAAAGATTTTGCCCCTGCTCTGTACAGCCCTCATAGTATCTGTGTATGGGCTGGCTACGATGTCCAGCAACTTTTTGGGGATCCCACAAATTCTCAGGATGTCCCAGATAGCAGCCTGATCTAATGGTTGTAGCACAGCTGGAGTCCCCTGTGCAGAAAACAACACTGATGTTAAGTTCAAACTCTGTTTATTTGCAGTTGGAGGCTGAACCTGTAAGAAACATCAGGCAGTAGCAGTCCGTTCACACTTGAGTCTGTGTGGAAACAACTGGCGACGTAGTCGGTAACACAGACGTAGGTTCAGTACACAGTTAAGCAATCAAAAAGGCAACAGTGTCCATGAGGGCAGCAGCAAAAGCAGAATCCAATAAGGTTTGCAGAGGATTGATACTCAGGAATTAAACATACCATGTAGCAACTGGGGATTCACAAAGATCTTTAATTTTTGTGCCGCTTATCCGGGTCCGTGTCATGGTGGCAGGAGACGAAGCAGCTCAGCCCACATTTCCCATCCTCGGCCAAGTCCTTTAACTCTTCCTTGGGGATCCCAAGGCATTCCCAAGCCAGCTGGGAAATATAATCCCCCCATTGTGTCCTGGATCTTCTCCGGGGCCTCCTCCCAGTTGGGCATGCCTGGAAGACCTCCCTATGGAGACGACCAGGGAGCATCATCACAAGATGCCCAAACCACCTCAGCTGGCTCCTTTTGTTGCGAAGAAGCAGCGGCTCAACTCTGAGTCCTTCCCAGATATTTAAGCTTCTCACCCTGTTTCTTAGTGTAAGCCTAGATGCCCGATGGAGGAACCTCATTTCCGCAGCTTGTGTCTGCGACCTTGCTCTTTCGCTTCTTACCCAAAGCTCATGACCATAGGTGAGGGTAGGAGCATAAATCGACAGGTAAATCAAGAGCCTTACCTTCTGGCTCAGCTCTTTCTTCACCACGACGGTCCAGTACAGTGTCCGCAGGACCTCAGATGCAGCCCCAATCCGTCTGTCAATGTCACACTCCATGTTAGCCCCACTTGTGAAAAAGACCCTGAGATACTTGAACTCATCCATTTGGGGCAGTAACACTCCCCTGACCCAGAGGGAGCAATCCACCTTTTTCCGACAGCGGACCATGGTCTCAGATTTGGAGGTGCTGATCCTCATCCCAGTCGCTTCACACTCAGCCTCAAACCTGCCCAGTGCACATCGGAGGTCACTGTCTGATGAAGCCAACAGAACCATATTGTCCGCAGAAAGCAGAGATGCAATTCTGAGGTCACCAAATTGTACACCCTCCAATCCCTGACTGCACCTCGAATTCCTGTCCATGAAAATCATGAAGAGGATTGGTGAGAAGGGGCAGCCCTGGTGGCGTCCAACACCCATCGGGAACTGAGAATGCTGAGAATGCGGACACAGCTCCTACTTTGGTCATGTAGAGACTGGATTGCACATTGCAGCGGTCCCGGTACCCCATACTCCCGCAGCAACCCCCACGGGACACCCTGGGGGACCCAGTCTTACACCTTTTCCATTCCAAGTCCACAAAACACATGTAGACTGGTTGGGCATACTCCCAACCCCCCTGTAATATCTGTGCGAGAGAAAAGAGTTGGTCCACTGTTCCATCACCAGGACAGAACCTGCATTGCTCCTCCTGAATCTAAGGTTTGACTATCGGTCTAAGTCTCCTCTCTTGCACCCTGGCATAGGCTTTCACAGGGAAGATGAGAAGTGTGATTCCTCTATAATTTGAACACACTCTTCGGTCCCCCCCTTTTTAAAGATGGGAACCACCACCCCAGTTTGACAATCCTGAGGTACTGTCCCAGATTTCCTGCCATGATAACCCAACAACATCCAGAGACTTCATCATCTCAGGGCGAATCTCCTCCACTCCCGGGGACTTGCCACTGTAAAGTTTTTTGACCACTTCAGTGACTTCCATCAGGGAGATGGCACCACATCCGCCCGAGTCTTCCATCCCTGCCTCCTCCAAGGAGGGCATGTTGGTAGGGTTGAGGAGATCCTCAAAGTTTTCCTTCCATCACCTGACGATATCTCCAGTCCAGGTAAGCAGCTCTCAATCCTTGCTGAAAACAGCCTGGGCCAAGAACTGCCTCCCTTTCCTGAGTCGTCTGACAGTTTTCCAGAACTGCTTTGAGGCCAAACGAAAGCCATTCTCCATGGGCTCCCCATACTCCTCCCACACCCAAGTTTTTGCCTCAGCAACCACTGAGTCCTTCTGGCCTGCTGGCTAACCATCTGCTGATTCCAGAGACCTCTGTGCCAACCAGATACAAAAAGGCCTCCTTCTTCAGCTAAGCAGCTTCCCTCATTGTAGGTGTCCACCAGCGGGTTCTTGGGATGCCGCCGTGAGAACATCCTCAGAGTTTGCCCTCAGTCCAAATCTATTCCTCATCCAAATCCACAGTCACAGAAGGCTTAACGTAATCACAGAGTGCTCATATAAATTAGTAAGCACTCACCAAAACTGTTAAACTCTGGTTGACATCTGTGAGAGTCGTTAAATCGTCTGCATATAGACAGAAAAGCTCGTCTCTTTTTATGTGTTTACACAAGGTGGCGGCCTGTGCACGTCTGTGTAAACGCACAAGACGTTTTCAGTGTACGTTCAGCGGGGTCAAACAGTGACAGAGAAATTCAGGTTTTTTTTTTTTTTAAATGGGGTAAAATAATGACTGGCAAATGTCCCAAAAATAAAAGAACCTGATCTGTGAATACTGCAGTGACGAAGCATCTCTCATCGTTACTTTTGTGCGGTGTCTCACAATAGTCCGTCTGATATGGATCCCTCTCAGACAGGCAAAGTGGTCACCTATTGTGAGAGCAGAGCATACAGGATCAGAGGTGAGACTCTTTCCTCAATGCAGATAGAGTAATTATGATATAATTTTTCTTCAGGATTTCAGCAAGTCTTCTCACTTTACTCAAAGGACCTGGAATTGGGCTGAAGTTAGGTGGAGACAGCTCAGCTGGAGAGTATCGGGATTTCACAACAGTTTTATGAAACCTGGTTTTTGCAGTTTGATAGTTGATCTATATTTTATCACAGTTGGATTTTTAAAGATAAAGGCAAATACAGATGGATGACAAATTAAAGGAAATGTGTGTGATGTAACCAGTGTCATACGCCCTATACGCCATGGCTACTGACAGGATGATTCTGTCAATAAGGACATTTTTTTGCACTATTGACAGGATCACTTTAATTGTTGGCAACCAATAAGAAACCAAGAAATGCAACCGATCAGAGCACACCTTGCTTGCGTGTGTGTTGTATTCTGACAGGCCACATTTAATGCTACATCATTGCTCACTTTTTGGATGCAGGCCTTTAAAATAATTTTATGGAGGTTTTTTGGCCATTTTCAGGCAAAAATGTGTATTTTTGGGCTCCAGTGCCATGATATTAAGGCCATATGACCTGAAATTTGGCATGGGTTAGCTTGGGAATACACAATTGGGCGTTTTTGGCTGTTTTGGCATGAAATCCCATATGTATGGGAGGCTGTGATTGGCTGATACTCTTCCTGTCAATAACGATTTTTTTTGCACTATTGACAGGATCATCCTGTCAATAGCCCCTGCCTTTCGCATATTACATTGTAGCGTGTACTCCATGGTGTTACATACATGTTATTACAGGCAGAGAGGCACACACTCACCCTTGCCAAAGTCCACTGGACTTCCATTCAAAATGTGTGTGAGGTTGAGGTGCATTTTTTGATTGTTGAAACCTTAAAAAAGAGTGGCCAAAAGAAAAAAAATGCTATTTTTTCCCTCCGTATGGCCACTCTGGAGAGAGCACCTTCATGAGCCCACCTTGAAAAACTTGACTTCCAAGGTGTGCAAATGAAATTGCCCCAGAGTGGCCATACAAAGGGAAAAAAAGGAAAATAGAAAAAAAATTGTAAAACTCCTGAAATGTGATTGTGTGCACATGACATATATTTTGGTCCCAAGGTTTGATTAATTTCTCTGATCAATATAAGTTAAATAATTTTGGTAGCCTATGTGATCAAGATATTCATTCCAACATTTGCATGCACGTATCTCTCTGAGCAAACTGAATCTATTCTGTTGTCAATAAATGTATTTCCGTGTTTGCTTTTATCCACATTAACACACAATTGTAACATCCGTAACTCATTTTCACTCTCACTTTCGTGCACTCTGTGCATGCTGAACTTGGCACAGTGCAGAAATGTATGAAGTCTTTGAACTAATTAATCAAATCGTACAAACAAATTGTATCTCATCCGCACAAAGTAGCATTTCGAGCACTCATTATAGTAAACCAGGGCCTTGTTATACATTCTTTTCTCTCTATCACTCTGGGTCACTCCCACCTTCCTCCTTCACTACACAGAGCAGACTACAGGGACAAATACTACAACTTTTAAGCTGTTATTCTGCGGTTCTTCTGCAATATGTTTCGACATTACCTTGATGCGTTTATGATATAGCGGTATCACATCATGTCATTGTGTAGTGTATGGCCAGTTGAAGGTGTTGGACCTTGACTTAACTTGGATCATATTATATGCGAAAAGAGTCTAGCTACTAGAGGGTTATACAATGTTTATTGATTTTTTTTTTTTTTTTTGGTATTTTATGCTTGTTCTGTTGTGACTTTGTGGGGAGGATACATATGTGTTTATGATTATGTATGGTGTCTATGTGTAGGTTGTTACATTTACCATACAGTACTGTTTATATTTTATAATGATTGATGTAAATGAAGTCCAAGACATTCAGTGACTTGGAAATGTTTATATATCCATCCCCTGACTTGTCAAAAGAAAACTGGCTGTAATATAGAGAATTTGTCTGAAAAATAATGTCCTTATATTTAGTGTGTCCAATTACTTATGGGCTCTGAAAATGTAGGGACTATGTATTCAAATGGCCATAATTCCTAAAGTGTTAATGCAATATTTTTTGAACTCCTTGAATTAAACCTCAAAGTCTACACTACAAGCCCATGTTGATTCTTTCATTTCAACTCCATTGTGGTGGTGTACAGAAGCAAAACTACAAAAATTGTGTCCCTATCCAATTACTTCTGGACCTGACTGAAATTTTCATTTGTTGAATGGGTGTTGCTGTACGGATGTGAAGGGCTACAGTCAATCATGACCTTAACCCTTGCCCTAACCCTAAACCTTAAACATCACTTCAAACCTAACCAATCCTACGCTTACATATTAGCAGTCAGTGGTTGACAGAAAGTTGTTTTCAATGCACACGGTAATGCTAAAGCAGTAATATCTCCAACTTTGACCATGTTATAAGGTCATCAAAGGTACATACTGTAGAAACTGAAATCATCCAGAACACTTTTCTGTAATGACATCGGCCGTCATGTCTCACAACTAGTTGACACCCATATCAGCTTCTGGTCCCACTGTCACAGTTACAATAAGAGGACGAGACGCCTGCAGCCAACAGGTTGTTCCTGCTGTTTACACAATAGCTCACCCATGACATGGACTGATAGCACAGGCACCATGTCCAGGTTTCGCTTTACAACCAAACGGCTGCCTGACAACATTTCTATGCATCAAATGAATATGTGGTACTGTGGCCATAAATATGAAGCAGCTACATCCTCGTCACAGCAGGCTTATTTATAGTGGGGGATGTTTACCGACCACATGCGGACTACAGTGCACACAATGTCTGGTCTCCAAGGTTTTGCATGAACAAGGAAAGTAAGCGCGCCAGTCTATTGATCATATCCGCAGGGAGAGATAAGCTGTCGCCACTCATGAAGTCATTTCATAGGTTACATGCTGGGGCTTTGGGCACAGATCCTGTGTATGTAGACTGTACATACACTCAGCTATTATGCTGTGGCTGATAAAACAAGATCTGTTTGTTTATGGTGATGTGTTTATGCAAAAGTCTTTAAAAAAGCAAGACAAAATGTTTGCTTATTGCCAAAACTAGAAAGAAAACTGGCATTCCCATCCCAAACTCGACACAGAGTTTGCAGAAGTCACTTTCATCAAATTTTATAGATGAAAAATTCCAAAGCCTGCAAAATCTGACTTACTGGAAATATTATTTCTCTGATCTAAAGTCAATGAAAGAAAACATGACCCAACAACAAATAAAGGGAACCTTTTGAATTCTGTGCAGATCACCTTTGTCATATTTTTTAAGTCAAGTGAAGCCTGAGAGTATGCGCTGGTTCCGCGTATCGCCATCCACCCACGCAGACAACCGGTCCATCACCACCTCTCAAAAGTAGCAATCTAGCTACTGCAGCCAGGTGAAATGTAGGCATCCGCTTGACCTTCCCCAGCCACTGGGGTCCTTAACACTGAGGCACCTGCGTGATGGATCATACACAGAGAAATGCACCACATGGCCAAAATGTTGCAGCTGATGCTCCCTCACAATGCAAACTGTAATCCTTATCTGAGTCTCCCTAAGTAACCATTCGTTTGACACCAAGTCATTCCAGTGGTTTTCAAGGATCCTGCAAAGGGATCTAGTGCCAAAGACATCTAGTCATCATCTTAGGTCACTGGCTGTCATCCAAGTCTGACCATCATACATGAAGACAGGAAACACCAGGATCCCAAAGACTTGTACCATCATTCTCCTGCAAAGATATCACCAAACAACTCTGTCCAGCGACTTCATGAGTCTATAAGCTCTTCCCCGGCATCTCTCAATCTCAAAGGCCACTTCCAAGTTAATGAGCCACAGTGACAAGTGATTTCATTGATGTTAAACGTCAAAACAGGAGTTTTTATTAAATAAATAAATAATTGGAGCAAACAGAAACTTGGAAGTCTCTGAAGTGGCACAGATGGTTAGTACACTTGCCTCCCAATGAGAAAGTCCCAAGTTCAAGGTCACCGACGTTCCATTGTTCTTGTACGTCTGCAAATGTATCAAGAAGGGCATCCTGCGCAAAACCTGGTGCCAAATCAACCTGCAGATCCATAATGGATATGCTGTGGTAACCCCAAGCAAAACTTACTGAGCAAAGATTACTTACTTTCTAGAAACATGAGGTCTCAGAGTATAATGTAAGTCTGCTTTCTACTATCACTGATTACTGAGATTTGAATAGTGGTTGAATTTATTTATTTATTTATTTATTTGCCCCTTAAGGTGACATTTTGGTTTCCGATGGAAGGTGAAAACCATTTATCCATTTGTCCTGGTTATAACTATAAATGTTTGTCTCACTTTTTTATGTCAATGTTACAGTAATGGCTTCCTCCTTTGTTGACAACCTTTTTGGTCGTGGTGATGGAGCTCTGTCGCAAAGCTGGTTGATGTCACATTTCTATCTGATGCCTCCAACTCCTAAATCCATTCCTTAGTTGTGATTCTAAGGTTCTCTTGGATCTTTAGAACAAAAGTTTGCTCATTCCTGGGTGTTAATTTTGGCTTGCTTCCTCAATGATGGAAAGTCTGTATGGTCCCACACTGTAAATGTAACCACTTCCATAAGGGAAAGGGGCGATGGAGGCAGATCCTAATCTGAATTCATTTATCCTGCTGCTCCTTTTCTGCATTTGTGCATTTAATGCACAATAACTCTACATGCTGTATAATCACTCTGCAAGAGATAGCTGTGTTTGCTCCGTCTGCTGTCGACTCAGTTTTTGCCTCTGGTTTCTCAGCACACAAAACAGGATGACTGACAACGCCTGCCAGAGAGAGTGAAAAATCCATCTATGGATTTCAGAGTCCTGTTGCTCAGCCCCCTGATCCCTATCACCATTTCAATTCTCTTCCCCTGCCAAATCAATTCCGTGCAGGAACTTTATTGACTCAGGTAAAGGGGTTGTGATCCAGTAGTCAATGTCTGTGTCTGCACAGCAGAGGTAAGAGATGGAGGCACAAGGCGAGCATGCCGCTTTAATGCACAGCTCTTACTGCGGTCTGTGTGTCTGCTTGTACTTATTCTATACATACTTAAGTGCACATACACAGATGTTTGTGTATCCTTTATGGGAGCTGAAGAAGCAGGCCTGGGCCTCAGGGTGCAGAAGAGCAGACATTGATTATCAGCTGCTGTGGAGCCAATGGTCTGTCTCCACTGGTTTGAACGTGGCTGGACTGGTTTGCTGTTTGGGACTGAACAGCCCCTGTGACCTAAAGAGAGACGGGCCAGGGGGGTTAAAGGGTAATTAGGTGGCTGGGTGGTGGGGTCTTCCTGCTTCTTAAATAATTAAAGGAAGATGTGTCACCCTCTCTGCAGTCACAAGCCAAGAATCCACCCAGAGGAACTTTACTTACTCCTGCTATCCGCATTACTTACTCATTACCTTTGTCACTATGCTGATGAGTTGTAAGATATCTCCACCGGAGCCTCACTGAAAGCATTAATTACATCTGTAGAGACACATACCTCACCTTATTATCATTTATTACAACTTTTGAGCAGCATGAATGAGCCACTTTGTTATAGAATGACAGTTTTCTTAAAGCTGTAGTCCCTTTCGATTTTTTTAACCAAAGAAGTAATAAAAAATAGCTTTCTTTTGCACAACCATAATTTTGTTTGTTAGTATTCAAATAAAGCATTTACAATGTTATATTGCCAATATGATCAAAATTTGCCTTTTCTGGAAACAGTTTAGAATTTTGACCCACATGGGTTAAAATACAGTGACAAGACACCATGACACACTGGGAAACTAAGTTTTTCAGTGTGTCATTTGAGGGACAAACAGCACTGCTATGCTACATATGCTGGTTTAACACCAGCTGAAGAAATGTGGTAGACATTGAATTGTGACTGAAAGTACCAAAAAAAAAAAGTAAACAAAGACACTGACACAAGTAATAAACTTTGGCCACCAGATATCCCATTGGGAAAAACTCCGGATACAATCTGCACACAAATTTCACACAGATGTTTTGCTGGATATCTGCAAGGCACAGGTAAGAGACCACTCACACAGGTCCACTGTGTCATTTGTCAACAATAATCTTAGTTACAGTTACAATGTTTTTACTTTGTTTGACAAAATTAGTCAGGGCAGTCAACAGAACCAAACCATAGTCAAAATAAAGGCAAACAAAGCCTCCAACATAACTCACCAAACAGACCTAACAAAAGGAGGCAGACAAAAGGGCAATATAAAGTTGAGGTCAGACGTTTACATACACTCATCATGGGCATGCATGTCATGGTAATTTTGGGCTTTCAATGATTTCTTTGGACTGTTCTTTTGCCAGGGTGGAATGATTGTACAGCAAACATCATTAATGACTTCAAAAAACAAGAATTGGGTGCACAAGTTTGAATTTATTTTGGATTTTCTCTCATCCACACACAGTCAAAATTATACATACAGGTTCAAATATGTACATACACCCCTCACTAATATTTGGTT